>JAHWFP010163572.1:4186-30382 GCA_023313725.1 Lithobius niger
AGGTAATGGATATTTTCGTGACAACTAAAAATAAACATATCCACACATTCGCTAAATAAAAAATGAAATCACTGACAGTTGTTGCTTTGAAAACTAACTTAAGACTGAACAAACTAACAAACAAACTAACAAACTAACTAACTAACTAAAGACTGAAACAAATTACTCAAAAGAGTTCCGTATATTGCTAAATAAAAATGAAATCGATGACATTTGACGCTTGGAAAACAAACTAAAAGCAAAAAATAAAACATAAAAAATAAAAAAAATAAATAAAAATAAATCCGACTTAATCCGAAATAGTCAGTATGTTGACTGGATTTTTACTCAAAACACTAACCTATATTCAACACCTACATACGTTTCACCTACGTTTTATCTGATAAAACAGCGAACTGAAGTTATGAGATGTCGACGAGTCCGTAGTTTAGCTATAAATGATGCGAGTACGTCAGTTGACAGGAATAAAACACGAGCGGACTAGTTCATTTATACACGTAGGGGCGGCGCGCACATCATCACACAGTTTTTACATTATGACTGGACATTAAAAGCCTGCCTTCCCAACCAAACCCCCCTCCGTTTTGATTACACGCATCACGAACAAGTGGGGGATGACGTCACGGGTTGACGACCACTGTACGCGACCTTGAAACGACTACGACAAGCATAACATTAGTAATGAGTTAAGCCGGTAGATGGCGGTGCCGCATGCAATCCTGATACGACTACGATAAGCGACAGACGGTAACGAGTGATTTTTTTTTTATTTATTTAATATTTTTTATTTAATATGCTTCATTTTACACATTTCATTACTTTAATGAAGAGGTAATAACCCAGTTTACCCCCGTAGACATCTGTGTTAAAAAACCTGTGTTAAAAAACACGAGACCGCCACCGAGAACAGCTCGTTTTCGGGCCGTAGGAAATAACAGGGGACCGCCGTACCAAAGGGGTGCGAAAAGCCCTTACTACACTACTCATGCAGTGTATGATATGAGTGATGTGGAACAAACTGATGACGAAGCCAACGGATATACAGGGTGGACTGGATTTCATGTGATAAGAGGCTATATGTACGTTAGATATATATATGCATCTATATGTACGCTATATGTAGATGGAGTGGGAAGTCCGGTTCAGTGTTGTTCTTGATTTTACTTGGTTCGTGCATAATTGCATATACCTGCACTCACACATACTCGCATGCAAGTGAAAGGCTTGTATTACAATATTCCCATTATTAATTTAGGGCTACCATTGCGAATCCTTCCATGTAATGAGTGACCGTCCTATAACGAAATAAAAAGATGTACGTACCATCGTCAAAGGGTATCGTACTTCATTTGGCTGGAAATCCGAAAGACGCGCAGTAGCATATGGTGCCACTTCGTCGTCTTCTCCCACTGAAAATACCACAGAAAATTTAAGAAATATTCTCCAATTTTAATAAGAGGAAAACCATTTGAGTAAATAGCATACTCATTCTTTTTTGTTTCATGTGTTCTTCCTGATATGCAGGGTAGGGATAAAAGCCATTTTCAGCATAAACTTCCCTTCCTGAGTATCTTGGTAATGTTCTAGAATTGCTAGATCTGCGAGATCCTAGGAGGAAAAAAAAAAAAGGAAAATTCAGCAAACACAATTAGACCAGATTCAGAGAAGCTGTAAGTCTTTTATCTGGCAAAGTAATAGCACGATGGTTAAGCCTTGCGACTTAACCAAACTTCCCCTTCCTCCATACCAGTTCAAAACTGGAGGGAGCGTCATAAACGAGTTCTTGTAAAAAACAAAACCTGGCTGAGATGGTACTGGCCTTCAGGTACAACATTCAAGAAAAAAACAGGATAGCCCAAAAGATGGAAAGATAAAATATAATGTCTTTATATGGTTACGTGTCAGTAGTGGCCGTGTTTTAGCTACTAAGTTGACTCATGCGTGTTCATAGCAACCAAATCTGTATTATCTCAAAGGTCTGAACCTTTTATTATATTATTTTTGATGCTACTAGAGCTACTAGTCAAAAGATTCTATTTATAGTCCGAAGAGTACAATTCTAATCCAGTTCTACAGTAACCTCTGGCAGTGCACAATCAGAACTGTAGGGGCCACGCTTCGAGCAGGAAGAATAAACATCCTAAATCCTTTGCCAATCAGAACTGCCGGAAACTCACTGCCAGGAATATGAAAACTGAAACTCTGTATGTTACAGGTAGTTATGGCCGCTGTGAACACGACGAGAACACAGTTTCCTAACGATCACGTTTTCTTTCTTTATTCATTTAATCAATTTATTTTTAATGTTAATAGAAAATGTTATGTAGAAATTCAAAAACCATGCGGCCATTTTCTTATTCCTAATAGACGTTAAATTGCAGAATTTATTTTCTGGAATTTAGTTCCCCGTAATAATGTCTGACTTATGTGATTAAGTAATAGTTATTGGTTAAAATCGAGCGGTTATCCCAACGGGTGTTTATTGGCCGGCTCGAGTATGCAAATAGGTCGAGGGCGGAGCCCGAGACCATTTGCATACGAGAACCGGACAATAATCGCACCCGTTGGTTAAAAATCGATAACCGATCGATTTAAACAATAAATTATTTAAATCACGGTTGGGACGTCAAGCTAATTCTTATTTAATTAAAACGTTTTGTGTTTGTGAAAATTGCTTTAAGAAATACGGTAATACCTTATGTCAAATCAGTGAAGGTCATTCCATTTTAATTTGTGGAGGGGGAGTGGGTGTTGGACGATTCCTTTGGCAGGTAGGCAGACTGTAGGCTACGCTCAAGTTTCTGGAAGGTGGGTGGGAGTTAGACGACGCGTCGTTTCGCAAAGTTTGGCTTGTAAGCTAGCTCGCTCGCTCTGTTCGGAAAGAATAAACTTCGATATGTGATGAAGCAGGGATAGAAGGACATTATGCCGACATTCTCGCAACGTAAGTAATTCTTTTTGTTCGTTTGTAGTTTGAGAACTGTTTCAAATCACCAGTAATACCCTAATAGGTGAATCGGTAGGAATGAAGGTCATTCCATTTTAGGTTGTGGAGGGGGGGGGGGGAGAAGAGTTAGACGGAGGGAATAAACTTGGAATTGGCCAGCCAGACATGTGAGCGTTAGTTAGCAGGTAAAGGATTTCATTTGGGATCATCCCGGCAAGTTAAGTAATTCCTTTTGTACGTTTTCATAGCGTTACGGTTTTAACGCTGTATAATTTCGGTTGTGGTGTGTGCGTTCCCATCGCGTGATCCGGAAGTGTCAAAAGTGTTGAGTTATCGGCAAAAGTGTGGATTATCGGTAAAAGTGTGGGGTAACTTGATAACCCACACTTTTTGCGATGACGCACACTTCCGCTCACGGTTAACGGGATTTAACCTACGGAAATTTAGCGTGGCGTTGAGTTAGCGTGACGTCACAGCCGTGGTTTAACTCCATTTAATCTCCCACAACAGAAGAAGTAAACAAAACTCAGGCAGGATGGCAGTATGTTATATGCTAAGTGAGGAATTCAAGACACGACCTTTGAAACGAAATGTGGAACCGCTTGGCCATAGAGACACACATTTCCCACTTTGGTTCTATTTTGTTGACGCCGGCACCAGTTGTTTCACGAAGTAATCCTTCTTCCCTCCCCTCCCCACCCCACCGTTTAAAAAAAAAATAAACACTAAAGTGTAACGCCCGGCGTTAAAAACTGACCGGCCGTTACATGGAAACCCGGCATTTTTTTTATTAGATCAGATTAAAACCCGGTGTTAAATGGAGAATTGCAAGAAATAAAGTTCCGGGAAGACGCTCGTCGTCACTGCTCCACGATGTGAACAAAAGACACATCAGTGAAATTAGCCAGAACAGTGAAATAATGTAACAGATGGAAGTTCAAATGCTATCGCTGAATATTAACTGAACACAGATACCAACCTATTTCTGTGTCTTTTCGACCTTTTAATTCTAACTGAGTGTGGACTGAAACCAAAGACTCACCTTTCAGTTATGGCCTTAAATATAAAAGGAAACGACCATAGGCTGCATTTAAACATGACCAGCGTTTAGGAAGCATGATAACTACTGGTAAGACGCTTACACGAACGAAAGCAAGGAAATACGGTGAACATAGAAATTGTTGTGTGTTGTGGTTGGCGTGACAAAAATAGTGGAATTAAATACAAGCGGTCCGAACAATCAGCTAAAAGTCTATGGAGCAGGAGGAATGGGGGGGGCCGGCCCCGCGCGCTAGAAGTTTCCCAGAACACTGTAGAACAACTCATTTTTCTGCAGTGCCACAATAGTAAGTTAAGGTGGGGAGGGTGGAAATGGTACAAGACACCTGGGCTCAAGAGAAAGGGGCCCCAAATGTTCAGGAGCGCACATTTATTATTCAACAAATATTACAAAATAAGCTACAAGCTTAACTCCAGAATCGCGTAGTCGTAGGTGGCGGGGGGGGGGGGGGAGGGGAGGGGGGCACATTCTGCCGTAGCCCAGCGGTGCACCCTGTTAAGTTAAGACATAAGGCATTTACTTAAAAGGAAAATGTTCTGAAAATTGGTTTCTTAACGTTTCAAAAGCACTAAAACGGCTAAAAGTCAGATTCGTAATAAAGGCTAATTACCAGTTTTAGTGCTTTTGAAACGTTAAAAAACAATTTTCAGAACTTTTATCCTGTTGAGATACATGGCTTAGGAATTTACTTTTGAAATTTACTCGTGTCCAAGGGTTTTAGGCCCATTATCTCCACCCCCCCCCCTCGACCCTTCCACAGGGTGCACCACTGGGCTGCGATAGCAGTTCATAAACACTACTGAATGTTTTTCATGTGTAGCGTAAATAGGCATATTTTCGCAGGTGTTTTTATTCAAGTTGCATTGTCATGTATTTACTAAGCAAACCTTGAGTACACAGGAAAGCCAAATAGGACTAATACGCCAAGTAATGTTTCACTCACTCATGTAATCACAATCTACCGCCCTTTTGGTGTGATTGGCTGAAGTCAATTCCTAGCATGCACGTTCGGTAGGAGCATTCTGCTGTCCAGAACTATCCTAAACATAATCATTCCAACACGAAAGCAAGAATTTGTAGGAAAAGAACACACAATAACGAAACGGGAATAATTCATATTAACTGAATAGCAAACAACTTGTAGCTGAGTGGTTGAGCTTTGCTCTTTAGTTTGAAACTTCGTTGGGTTCAATTTCCCCACTCAGGCAGTTATTAAATCCAAAAGCCAGTGGAAACGAGTTTCATCCATGTAGGGGCCTACGGTACTATAAATAAACTGCTAAGTTCACCGTCTGCGGATGATACACGCATGTCCAACCACTTTGACAGTTTTGACAGGCTGGGTTTGTTATTTTACATTCTCACTTCATAATTTTTTAGGAAAGCGTTTTAGAATTTTATTCAGCGATCTCTGAGCGTAAATCCTTTACATTTTTACAGTACTTGATTACAGAAACTTCGATCGAAGGTATATTATTGGTAAGTGATCAGAATTTAGAATGCGGTAGCAGGGCCCCCACATCCAAGTTAGGGGCCTGGGACTAACTACAACAGCGGGCCCCCTCTCCTGACTGAAATCGTAAAAAGGTTCTACTATGTTACAATATTCGTTGGCCGCAATTGTGCTTAACAGGTTGGTTCATTTATTAATCCGGGCTGCTTACGTTTGTTGGCTTCCCTGCCTAACAAGCTGACAAGCTTGCACTACGTGCTCCTGTTCCGTGCTCGTTGCCCTAGGATTGGAGTTGTTGTTTGTTGGGAGTATAAAAATATTCACAATACCCACAAATCGAGTATGTTACGCATAATCATCAAAACTCACAATTGCGAAAAACAATTTTTGAAGGCCGTGCGGGTCCCTTGAGTGGCCGGGCTTGGGTACAGCGGGTCCACCTGACCCCCCCCCCCGCGTTGTGGGGGACCTGTGCGGTAGACAGACAGCGACCACTTTGATCTGGTTTTTCCGAACTCTTTATGCGATAGATTTACACAGAATGAAAATGCGGACATAGCGAATGCGATCAGAGTTGTGACTAACCTTTAGTTCAATTTATTGCAAGTTGAAATCAAGTAAAACATTACCTCTCCTATGGGTCGTCTTTCCACCACACCTGCTGCGACAGGAGCAAAGAACGAGGCTAACGCTTATGAGCAATAAAATTAAGACAGCTGATGCAGCAGTTAAGAATCGAAGATCCACTATTGCAGCAAATGGGTAATAAGGAGATGTGGGATTGAGGTCCAAAATTGGTTGAATAGTTGCTACAAAACAAACAAGAATAAGTCAGTAGTTTAAGTAAGAATAAATCGTGTAGAGAAATTAAGAAACTAAGGCTGTTCGATGCAAACAACGTTTATTCCTATACCGACGCCAGTAGCGATATGAACAGCATCGGCCAATCTCATAACGATGCATTCAAAAGGCCAAAATTGAACTAAGAGTCTTAAGTTTGCTACAGAAGCAAACTAATGCTTGTGCAGATGAACAGGCTGAATTTTGAATATTACTACACCTTTTAGGAGTAAGAGGTCCGGTAAGGGAGGGCAAACGGTGATGAGAACCGGGAAACTTCTAACCATTGCAGAAGGCCGTGATAATGTCCAGAATAGGCCAGAATAGATCCCATAGCCTCTGATGGAGCATGTTAGTCTTTCACTCTACCCTGTTCGGCACAGGCAGGAATTTTGCCAGGGTCCCCTTTCCAGTGACCTACCAGATCATCTTCCAGAACTGATTTTAAACTGGAGATGCAATTTTTTGGCTTTATCCCGATTTCAGATTAAATGGAAAATGTTTGATGTTAGGAAATCTCAGTTGTGTGATATTAAAGAGTAGGCATGGTTACTTTATCAATTTTTTTTGGCCGATGCCAGTTGCCAGTCCAATCCAGTCCAATACGATACCAATACGTGCATCAGTATCGAACAGCCTTTCCAACGACTGCAAAACCTAAAACCTAAAACTAAAACCTAAAACCTAAAACCTTAAAGTTACCTCCTTCAACCGTCAAAGTGGCAACCACATAGTCCGATGCGGCAGTACCAGCACTAGTGTGAGCAATCATGCGTACGTTGTACCACGTAGCTGGCATGAGATCAGTAACGATAATCTTGCGTTCATCAGGTTGGATGTCATCAGAAAATAGTTTCCAGTCGTCACTGAATAAAGGTTTGTACTCGAGTACGAAATACTTAACAGGGCAACTGTCAATTCCCCAAGTCTTCAGATTAAAATTGAAAAAAGTAGATCCCTCCTCAACCATATTTTCAGCAAGTGGAACGGATGGCACTAAACAGACAATAAACACAAATGTAAATGTAAATACACTGCAAAAGGTAAGGGTTTCATACTCATTTTACGACAAAGGTTAATTTTGTTGGACAAAGTCTCATTGCTAGTATGGATGGATACAGTGCAATTACTCTTAGCTTGATGTATCAATAGTACGAGCCGTAAATTAAAATTCTAGTTGAATTGCATTCAAAGAAGGTATTAATAAATGACAAATGAATTTAAGTCAAACGCTTGTAAATCCGTTCCAGAATTAAGGCGTTGCATATGGTCAAACGTCCGAGCCCACGAGGCAAGAGGGTGAAAATTAATAAGGCATGGGCCCAATTTTTTTTACAAAGTAAATAAGCCTTGACCTCTAAATATGCCTCTTGCATATCAGCTAGCCTTCTGACGTCATTTACTACGATTTTCAGAAGGCGTTTAAATCTGTGGTGCACCGTAAACGCGTGTACAAGCTTGAGAAAATATAACTCGGTGTTCCACTTTTACTGCGGCTTACGACGTTCATCAGTGATCGGACACAAAGAGTCCTTGTTGCACACTCTTCCTCCTCACGTTCTATAGTTTCTAATAGGGTACTCCAGGGTTCAGTCTTGGGACCTTTACTCGTCATTATTTATGTCATCGTCGTAACTTACAATCCGCATGCTGTGGTTAAATTAATTTTTTTTCACAAAGCTTGATTCTGCTATACTTAATCCTGCTTACAGCGTGGCTTTGTTCGCCATGTTGTTCTTGACTGGACGAATGTTCGGTAAGTGCCCCTTTCTAAATCAAAATCCCAGACTTTTCACTTTGGACACCAAACTTGTTCTTTTTCTTCTTTACTTGGTAACTATCCTATGCCTGACATAAGGTCCGATGCTGGGTGCATGGCACGAACGAACGTGCCTTGACAACACAAGCCAACTTTGGCTAATCGAGAGCACGAACTGTACACTGAGTGCACATGTACGTCTGGTAGTGCGCAATCAGAACTGTTGAGGACTGCACTACACTTCTTGCGGGAGCGATAAACATCCTAAAACCTACCAATCAGAAGTGACGGAAACTCATTGCCGAAAAATACGAAAAAGAAACTGGGTGTGTGCTTGTGCCACTGCCTGTGTGCTCAAAACGTGGTCCGCCTGATGTACGTCGTTCACTCATATGACTTACCCCGAGATCTGGGGGGTTTGGTTTAAGCTTGACCTCAAACCATCCTGTCAAACGAACATTGCCATAGTTTGTCAGTGACATGCCACTTAGCTTTTTCCCCTAAACTCACCTAACAGCTCAGCAGCTGATTACAACAAAACCAACTGCTTCCACTGAACGTGACGTCATGTGTCAACAGTTTTGGAACAGAGTTAGTTGATGCGTCTATGAAAAAGATGGTGGCCAATGTCGTGAAAGAAGTGTTTTGAGAACATGTACTCACCATTGTATGCTCACCGGGCATTCTCAAGGGCATTGCTAAGAGGTTATACGTTAAATACTGGTCAGTGAATATGTTTAGTAGTTGAGTAACTTGAATTACTTAATTGGGGACACTCTGTGTGACGACAATATCCACCAATTGTTAATTACGTTTACATAAATTATCCTAAAGAAGCACAATTGCTGGGTCGCCATTTTCAGTTTTTATCGGAAAAAACGGCTTCTTTGAGTCAATGAGCCTGATGCTTCACCGGTAACGTCGCGGTGCGGCATCGCAAAATTCACCGTGTATTTAGGAACTACTTTGGTGATCTTTGGTGACTGCAGTGAGCTATCGTTATTTCGCCTCAGGAAATTCGGACTAAGGTAGGAACTTTGAAGGTCTTGTTCAACCTTTACTCAAGTACGCTATTCCAAACAACAGTTTTGTGACGAAAAAATACAAAACCCCGATCTGACCAGACAATTCGTTAGTGACAGAATATTAGAGGCTGGAAGAATATACTATGTGTTAGCATGTAAGTCTTAAAAAAAGTCTTAAACGTGAACAAATATACTGTAAAAATTATAAGTTTCGGAGATTGCTGCACACCGTATCATGCCACACACACACAAGCAAATTTCAAATTTAAAAACCCGAAGACATAAAACAAAACCTAAGCATCCCTGAGCAGAACAGGTTAGCAATAACCTGAAAGTTAGTTGATTACAATTACTTCCATACAGGTTATCTATAAAAGTATTATCTAACTAGAGGATGGATCTTACAAACTAAAACCAAAAGAAAACAGTAAATCTATGCATGTTATGTTAACATATTAGAAATGAAAAGCACATGCATTTTACATCAAAAGCATTGTTTTGCATATTATAGGTTTCTAAAAGTGGCATTTGTTTCATGTACTCTTCCTCTCTGGGAGTACAATTATATATGGCTGCAATGGCGGCATATGTGTATGACGAAGTTATCTAGTTATAGTATCGGTTTCTCAAAAAATGATTGAAAAATTATCTTGCATGAAAAATTTATAAAACAGATAATCAATATTTTGTCCTGACCTCCTGGAACATTAGCTGGGGATTGCTTAGGGGTCCAGGGGCAGGAAGTGCGTGGGCCCCATATTACAAGCACTTATCAGTTTTTACATATTAATGCAGTTTTAAAGGTTGAAATAGAAAGAATTTAAAATTATTTCTTATCAACTTTGAAGCAACGTAATTTCTTTTCTACATGTGAAAATAGCAATATCGGATCTGCGTATGAGAATATTTTAAAAGAAAATTCGTTGAATGTTTTCATGTTCATTTTCACTGAGAATATAACAAAGTTACCTCCTCCTTTAGTAGCTGTTCTGATTATGTCAGACGGTGGCCCATCGCCCATAGCATTTGTTGCCACAACATAAACTTGATATTTGTTGCCACAATGCAGACCATCCAAGCGATATGATTCAATATTGGAATCCAACTCAATTTTCTCCCAAGAACTATGATCGTGCTGCCGATAAAAGAGCTTGTAACCTATAAAATAAACCATTTTATAAATCTAATACGGTTGATAACACCATAAAAGAAAGCACATTTTTATGACAAAATGAGGTGTCTTTACATACTTTGCTCAGTGTTGGATTATTGCTGGGTTTTCTTAAGCTAATTTTTTTCTTCGAAGAGATGAGTAACTTGATTCTGGTTAACAAAGAACTCGTACCAAGAGCGTTCAGGAGAAAAGTGCTAACAGCAGAGTTACTTGACATACGGAAACTCTGTGGATTCAACTAAGCGAGCAGGTTTTCTGCATTGACGGAGTGTGATCGTTAACCCAAAGGCACAGCCACACAAGACCGTTTTCTTCTCGATTACTTTTTGACTATCGAATGTAACCTCTGGGCACGATGCTGTGCTTGCACTGTGTCTTATTCTCTGTCCCCCTTTGACAACATCCATTTTCATCGGTCTCACAGATGCATCAAGGTGTACGGCAGCCGATAATCAAAACGAAAACCATCATTGCTTCTCTTGGAGCTTGAGGCAGAAAGCTAGCCGAAGCACATGTGATCGATTATAACCTATCAAATTTGAGAAAAGTAATTCTAAAAATAAGTATACATAACTAGCAGCAACACAAGCACAACCATAACTTGCTTTGCAGCATTAACGACCCCAATTAACCGAGTTTCCATTCCATTTTCTGGGCGTAATAGAATCTGTGAGACAGGTGATCGTAAATTGACACATGTGGCAGGCGATTTTGTTTTGTGCGTACTGTTTTACTAACGTGATCAACGGACACAGTAACGGTATGATGTGGTGGAACCTTTATATTTGAATAAAATCAAAGCATCAGAGCAATTTCAGCTCCATACAGTAGTTGATGGTGGTAGTAGTCTTGTATCAGTTTTTCAATAGAGGTAAAAGAAGAAAGTGACTAATCCTAAGTAATCACAGCCGGTATCAATGCAGCTGCTCACAGCAAAAATTAGAATCAATTACTAACGTTCATTCACCTAAGATACGACTTCCACCGTTGTTCTGCAGCTTCCATTGGACGTCGAGAGTTGATGTAGTGGCCAGGGAAATGTCGACAGTCACCGCATCTGGGGTAGCTGTGAAACAACAAGTTAACAATTAGCCACATGTAGTTGTTTAACTGATGTTCAATAACATTATTAGAGTTAATTACTTTGGACTATGACGTTGTACGTGACTTGATCATCACCTCTCTCATTTTCTACATGGCAAGTATAGTTATCAGCATCTTGTGGTCGGATATCTTTGATGAGTAGGGATCCATCCGACAGCACGTGCAAACGGTTACCAATCACTACAGGGTTTCCACTCCCAGGAGAAACATACAGTTCAAATTCATTGACACAAAATGTTGTGTGTTGCTTCACGAATTAGAAATAAAGTGCGTAACTTACTAATCCACTTCTTAGTTGGCTCAGGAAGACCAACAGCAGTGCAGAGAAGCTTCAAATCTTTGTCAACAATTGTACTGACACTTGTATCAAAGACTGCAATTTTGGCAGGAACTTAAAACAGGAAAACAAGATTTAAGTGGTTGATCTTACAGCAAAGGTAACTAGTAAATAATCAACTACTCATCTTACTCTTATCATTAATAGGACTCTGATATAAGCTGCGACTTTTCTTTCCTTCTCCAACTGTGGTTAATGCAGTCACGGCAAATTTATATTTCTCACTTCTTAATCCTGATATTTCGTAAAATGTTGTATTTCCTTGGGTTGAGTGTATTTTTTCAACCTAGCATAACACAACGTAACAGTTCGAATGGTTGACGTCAAAGTTAGTCATTTTTCCAGTCACAGT
Organism: Lithobius niger; assembly: GCA_023313725.1. Classification (NCBI taxonomy): domain Eukaryota; kingdom Metazoa; phylum Arthropoda; class Chilopoda; order Lithobiomorpha; family Lithobiidae; genus Lithobius; species Lithobius niger. The sequence goes on from JAHWFP010163572.1 coordinate 16,238, forward strand.
AATAATCTTTATGACCTTTAAAACTCAATAAATGCTTCAGAAATAAGAGGCAAAGGAAATTATGAGGAAAACATTTATACTCTCAGTGCAACGAAGAATGAATGAATGGTGTCTTTATTACAGTCTTGCGAAAATACCTCTCCATAAAGTTAATCGTGAAAATCGTTGGTAATTAAGAGTACCTGAGGGGACAAGGAAAAGTGGACAATTTTAAGCCCTGCCCAAGTGTATGATGTAGTATCCATGAGAACATGGAAAATTGATCTGTTTATGCCCCAGCTCAAGTGTATGATGTAGTACACCAACGGGAACAAGGAAAATTGGACTGTTGTAAGCCCCTGCCGAAGTGTATGACGTAGTACCCATGGGAACAAGAAAATTAGACAGTTTTAAGCTCCTGCCCAAGTATATGATGTAGTACCCATGGGACAAGGACAATTGGACTGTTTAATCCCCTGCCCAAGTGTATGATGTAGTATACCCACGGAAACAAGGAAAATGGACAGTATTAAGCTTCTGCCCAAGTGTATGATGTAGTGTACTCACGGTAACAAGGAAAATTGGACTGTTTTAAGCCCCTGCCCAAGTGTATGATGTAGAAACACGTTCATCCGAACGTGAACACGTTCATCCTAATCATGATAGTAACGAAAATTAAAATGTTTTGTCCCCGCCCAAGTGTATGATGTAGTACCCATGGTAACAAGGAAAATTGGACTGTTTTTGCTCCTGCCCAAGTGTATGATATAGTACCCATGGTAACAAGGAAAATTGGACTGTTTTTGCCCCTGCCCAAGTGTATGATGTAGTACCCATACTAACAAGGAAAATTTGACAGTTTTAAGCCCCTGTCCAAGTGTATGATGTAGTACCCAAGGAAAAAAGGAAAATTGAGCTGTTTATATGTCCCTGCCTAAGTGGAAAACCATAGGAACAAGGAAAATTGGATAATTTTAAGCTTCTGCCCATGTGTATGATGTATTACCCACTGCCGATGTGTATGATGTATTACCCATGGGAACAAGGAAAATTGGACTGTTTAATACCTTGCCCAAGTGTATGGTGTAGTACCCATGGTAATAAAGAAAATCAGACTGTTTTAAGCTCCTACCCAAGTGTATGGTGTAGTATAGCAACAGGGATAAGGATATTGGAAGGTTGTTACCCCTGCCCAAATGAATGATGTGGTACAGGGTTTAACTTGGACAATTTTTGAACTATAACATGATTTCGACACTTACGAACTTAAAAACTGATTGGCGTTCCATGATTTAGTGTGGGCACCTGATCTTAGCTCAATTTGAACCTTTATTCGAATTCTATGTTTTTCATAAATTCGAAATCAGCTAAAATGACCAGCAAATCACATGATTTGGTTTAAAGCCCATTACATCAAATCAGTTAAAGTCGTTATCTCCCATCTTTTCATGACTTCTATTCACAACAAGCATTGCTTTCATTATAATCACCTAAAGAAAGGCATTTCTTTGCATGATTACAGTGTATTAAACTAAAATAACAGTGTATTACAGTGTATTTAACTAAAATAACACGAAAAAATTTAAATTAATGGCTCTACCTTGCGCTGGTTTTCAACGTATATATTGTACTTTACAATGACGCCATTAGGTTGCTGAGGCCGTTTCCATGATACAAAGACAGACTGGTGGGAAGAAGGAATAACTTTGATGTCGTCAGGGGCACCTGGGACTGCGGAAAATATTATTATGAAACATACAATTCAGGCTAGAAAATGATAAATTTTTCAAAGTCTTGAAACTAACTCACTGTCTTCCAAAGTTTTGCAATAAATTGGCTCGCTTTTAACCCCATCTCCTTTTTTCGTATAAGCTGCTATTTGGATGCTGTAATTAGTATATTTGTGCAGGGACTGAAGTGTTTCTTTTGTTGATGATGTTGATTTAATTTCTGACCTAAAAGGAACTGGTTGAATACAATGTTTACGTGAACATGGTCTTAGAACATATCTTTTCAATGAGATGTTGCATGGCTATATGAAAAGTTTACCTCTGTTATTGTCGCTGTCACCTGGTTTATAAATAACTCTATAGCCTTGCAATACACCATGAACTGCGGCGGGTGGTGGTGGCTTCCAAGTAAGGTGAATAGTCTGTGAATTTAAAACTGAACATCTTATATCTTCGGGAGCTGATGTTGGAACTGCAACAAACAACGAAATGGACTGTAAATGAATAGAAATGGTCAGTAATATTAGTGTTTCGCACGAGACTGTGACATGGGCTATTCCATTTTTTATTCAGTATAAAACCTTCGTCATATTCAGATCCTAGGAATTTCCTAGCAAAATTGTCCTTCTAATCTATGATAATATAACCAGTTGAAAATACTTTAATCAGAATATTTCCTATTTTTTAAGGAGTTACGCTTCAAATGAACCAACATGCGTTTTCATGAGACAGTGTATGCAACCATATCACACATTATCACTATCCATTTGATATGATATCCATACACAATATCAGATCATTAACCATTTAATGCTCTTGCCGAACTGGATGCACTTTTGGGTCAGTCCGGGATTCGAACAGGTATTCGCTTGGTTTGGAGACGAGGACGCTGACCACTGGGCTGTTACTATTTGCTTTGCACTTTACTGCTTGCGCTTTGCGCTTTGGGCTTTACTGTGGCTTCGAGTGGGTAAGAGTTATTGAAGAAAAGAAGATAAAAGTTTAACATTGCAGCGAATAATTACGGACTTCCCATTAAAAAATGTACGAATTACTGAAATCATGTAAAAAAATGTAAGAATTACGGAAATAATATATATAAAAATAAAGAATAACATATTGGATGATAGTGATAATATTTTTTTAACATATAGTAATGGTGTAATTGTACGGCAATATGATCAAGGGCTTACATTGCCATAGCAATGGATGTTGAAATAATTCAAACGTTGCTTCCGTGCCATTGGTTCAGATGCGTAATATTCCCGTGTTGGCAGAAAGTATCACATACATTGCCTAGAACACAATTTTCAGAAGAGTACTGACAACTAAAGGCAAAGACCAGCATTGCACGTATATCACGTTACTTGAGTAACGAATCCATACTGTATTGAGCATGAGTGTAGCAAAGAATGTGTAACGAATGTGCGTATACGTTTTCAAGAAACAAGCGAAATAGTTAATGATTAATGAAAGAGTTTTGATTGTCAAATGTTCCCATACTTAGTTAACATATTTTTATGGTATGTATGTTCAACCACACAAGTAGTGAGAACTTGTGAGTTTGAAAGCTGGAAGCAACATCACCACAATGCACAACAACGTTCTGTGGCATCACCTCCTCTTCTGTAACATTACTTGCGAATGCACTAGAACTGATCCCCTTTCTGTTTCGTTATTTGTTGGTGATGTACGTCACCCTTTTCTGTGACGTCACTTCCAGACAGTGATGTCACAATGAGTCAATGAGCAAGCCCATTGACCTCGTTTGTTGATAACCATGACCCATTTTTTAACGTCACTTCTCAATATTCTATGTCACTACCCTTTTTCTGTGATGTCATTTCCGGACAGGTCACTTAACTAACGCACTGGCCATGCACAGTGACATCATTGTGATTGCACCGTTTCTGTGCCATCATTTGTGGATGAGTTTGGCTCTTTCCTTATGTGAAGTAAGTTGCAGAAAATGATGCTACAGAACATTATTATACTTGTGCGATGATGTCATATCCAGCATTTAAACTCACAAGTTCATACAACTCATACAGTGTAAACGAATCTAACTCTCCTTACAAAATACTAGATAAAAAAAAGAAGATCTTAAGTATTACTAGAACATGAGCAATATCACTTATGTTAGTTTAACTCAACGTTCAAAAACCCTGTGTGCTGGTGCACGGCCTAAAAGTTCCTACATCACCGAGATTATACTAGCTACATAGGATGACGTTTTGTCCTATTACTGGGGATTAAGCCTGGCACTGGGATGCCTTGCCTCACTCCCCCAGCTCTGTTCCCTTTAAGAAATTGACGAATGATCCCAAGGGTCCTTTCTTAATGTTTCAAATTGTAGATTACTTACCACTCTCTGAAGTAATGGCAATAACATCCTTCGATAATGGTCCTCTGCCACCATCATTAAAAGCTTGGACAACGACACTGTATTGTGTGAATTGCAGTAGATCGTCTACCGCAAGTGAGAGTTTGTCCATGTAGTCTTCTGGGACCTCTAACAAGCGAAACGAGTAAGAATCAGATGAGCCAGCAACCCTGTATCCTACATTGTACCCACGGATAATTCCATTCCATTGGTCTTTTCGAGGTGGCTGAATTACAAAAACAAATAATAACAGTTTAGTTAAAGCATTTCATCAACAACGTTTAAGCTAAAACTTATTTATCTATTTATTTATTACTTCTACAAAATTATGGTTGTTGAATTGATAAACTGCTTATCGGTTAATCAATGAATTTTGAATGAGAATGAGATCTTATTGGCTTTAAATAAAGTGAATAAATTTACCACAAATGTGAAGTGTGACAAAAGAATTGCCTTGCTGGTGTTTCAACAGAACTGTTGCCATGTTCTCTTCCATGAGGAGAAACTGTTGCCATGTTCTGTTGCCACACAAAGTCCTACAGAGCTTCCATTCGAAACGATATCTAATTCAATTTCAATTACAAAGGTAACATAATGGAACACTATGTTAAATTATCAGCTCCTATATTAAGTCCGGAAAGATTACTGGGCTCAATACTCACAACTTCCCTGATATACAATGATTTCTACCTCAAAGGTTATTTCCCAGCATGTTGAAATCACCAAAACTATGCTTACATATCAAAACAGACACAGCCTGCTAAAAACCACCTTTTCACATCAACAAGAATGTGTCCTATAAATGTAGCATGACGCAATTAAGCATGTAATTAGATCTTCTATCTCCTTTTGCATTATGTAAGATTACCAAATTAGTGGCGACACAGTACGGTGAGGATATTCTGTGAAATAGCATTTGTATCCCCACAAGTAGACAATATTGCCAGTGTTCACACCTACTTTTTACTAGAAAAAGACGATAAGTAGAAATGAAGTCAGTGATTTCGCTTTTCATTTCTGATACACTGAATTTAAAATCGTAACTTTAAAGTCATAAGGCTGCAATTTTAGCTTTACCTGTGTATGGTTATTGTGCTTCAGTTTCCTGAAAAACACGAAAACTTTCTTTCGTGTTTAAGATAATACAATGAGCTAGTTCCTAGTGGTCGGCATGCTTCTATATATGTTACATCAATACAGACTGCAACAACGTCGTTAAATCATGGACGGTAACATACTAGCCCTAAGTCTTACATTCAGTAAACTTTAAGTTAAAGTTTGCCTTTATTAGTCAAAATTTTAAATTTAGCATTTTTTTTTTCATTTTCCAAGTGCTATGCAGCTCATGCATGGAAAACAAAGTTGTCATGAAAATAAAACTTAACGATTCAGTTGAGCTAGGTGAATAAACCAGTCAAACCAGTCACATACAAATTTCATTTGCTTCTTGGGCTACAAAAGTCATTAGTTTACTTAACCATGGATTAGGTTTGAACTTTGCTTTAATTTCCCTCTTAATCTAGATTGATCCACGTGAGTGGGTAAATACGTTGAATTGAATTTACAGAGATACTGTACTTCAGTCAGTTGGTGGCATGCCCCAATTCAAATTATGATAATTCAACAATCAGTGCACAAAAGTCACCACCAATGTAGTCATAGTGGTAAATTTTGGTTGATCATTTCCTGCACTAGTACTCGTAGGAAGAAGCCACAATAGCGCATTTTGTAAAACTTTATTATAATTTGGTTTAAAAAACAACGTTCCTTAAGTTTTAAAGAATAGTATCATATTTCAGCATGTAAACAAAAGAAGTTCACATGATATTTCGTGGTTCACATGCTCTCAATTTTATTTTCGAAAGTTGCACAAATTCCTCACAAATCCGTGAGTTCGTAGATTCTATTAATCAGTATTTAAAGTTTCTAATTGGCGGCCAATTCGCCATGGCGGGTGTTTGTAATGCCAATAACCGTAGGACTAACGAAAGCAACATTGTTTTTCCTTTTGATTTACATCAACATTAGGCTTTACAGACTCCAAATTTTCAGAAGACACTTTTTACAACAATACTCCGTCTAAATTACACGCTGCCAATGCAACAGGAACCTAGTCACATTGTTACAACTAAGTTTTCTTGGTAAGAAACCAAGAAACTTCATCATTCATTTAAAAAATAATATAAACTACCTGTCACTTACGTTCCATGAAATCTTGAGTGTGTTTCCATCAGTTGCAATGGCTTCTACGTCTTGAGGTGTTCCACTGGGCGCTTAAAAAGAAACTGTTACTCATCAGTTCGATAGGAGATGAAATAAGTCATAAATTGTTCGTATTTCAACTTGTAATTCGTTTTGTCAATAACTTGATAAAAAGTGCAAGCGTTATTGCTTTTAAAGCAAAATAAACTTAAGATACATGATAGAGTCATTGTTTAATCTACCTTGGTATACATAATTAATTCAGAATAAATTGTCGATTCTCAGTCAGATCTAGATAAAAAATTTAACCAGGAGAAACAAGACAGTATGGTAATCTTATCCTACTTATACACAACATCACACAACATCAGGAATAATACACAACATCCAGAATTAATCATCAACAAAATAGCATGTTAACAATTAAATGCACGTTTTCGTCGGTTTTCATTCTTGGTGCACGCGTTATATCTTATTTATACCACGGTTGTGACGTTACGCTAACTCAACGCCATGCTAAATTACCGTAGGTTAAATCCCGTTAACCATGAGCAGAAGTGTGCGTCATCGCAAATGTGTGGGTTATCAAGTTACCCCACACTTTTACCGATAACCACACTTTTGGCACTACCAGATCATGCGACCGGGAACGGACACACCAACAACCATATACAGTGTCCAAAATCGTAATGCAATAAAAACGTACACGAGGAATTACTTAACTTGCCAGGATGTCCCGAATGAAATATTATACCTGGTAACTATCCCATGTCTGGCCCATACCTAAGTTTATTGACTCCGTCTAACTCCCCTCTCACTCCAACTTCACAAACTAAAATGGAATGACCTTCATTCATACCGATACACCTATTAGTCTATTACCGTAATTTTGAAACAATTCTCAAACTACAAACGCACAAAATGAATTACTTACCTATCCCGAATGTCCAGCAATGTAATTTTATCCCTGCAACCTCACCTATCGAATTATTCACTCCAAACAGCATCGATAAACACGAGCTCCCCCCTCCCTCCACAAAGTTGAGCCAAAGGACTCGTCCGTCTGTCACACACTTCCCCCTCCACAAACTAAAATGGGATAACCTTTATTCATATCGAGATATTGATTGATCACAGTTTTCTTCAAGTAATTTTCAAAAAACACAAACACAAACTCGTTTTAATTAAATATGAGTTAGCTTGACATCCCAACTGTGGTATAAAAATTAATTATTGGTGAGAATTCACGGTTATCGATTTTTAACCCACGGCTGCAATGATCTGCCTGGTGAGACTATGCAAATCTGTCTTGAGGCTCCGCCCACGACATATTTGCATAGTCTCGCTGGGCTGATCATTGCAGCCGTGTGTTAAAATTCGATAACCGTGAGATTCTCATTGTTAATTATTACTTACTTTATTTATTTATTCAGTCCTACAGGAGCTTATATCTTTGCTACCATGCCTAACAGTTCTTGGGGCGCGTGTCATGTCTTTGCTGCCATGCCTATTAAATTTAATAGTTGATTGTTGATGAGTAAAATGAAAGATTCTGTGTGTTCAGTGTTTCTAGTGTTTTAATGGTTATGGTGTTGTATAGTGCTTTTGTGTGGTAGAGGTGTAGTTTGTAGATTTGGACTTTGTTGTGGGGCGTAAGACTTGGGTCACGGCCGCAATAAAATTGAATTGAATTGAAAGATTCTGTGTTTCAGCTAAACGAGAGGTTTATTTTTTAACTAATCGAGCTACTTCGTTAATTTCGATTGTCAGCCTAAAACCATAGAAAGGCATATTTTTTTCGTAGATGCGGGGTTTCACAGCTGCTCAAAAATGTATCACACTTACCCGCGACAATTACTGCATAAGACTACTAGTACCTTGATAAATGAACAAACATTACTTGCACAAATTTTGCGGTGCAGTTAGAGGAATGTTGGACCGTCGGCTGGCTAAACGTTTGGACTTTGTAGTACAAAGGCGCATTTGTTTCCTGATGCACACGTCCAGAGCCGAATTCGGTCTGCCTTGCATGCTTATCGCTTGGTAAACCTCTATTTCCTCGCTTTCCTGGCTTTCCTCTGGACAGGTTTGCGGCAGGTAATTGACTTTGCCAGGGAATGGCTGAAGGGGGGGGGGCGGGCTAGGGGACTCTTAACACAGTTGTATCGTACAAAATAATCAGTGCTAAGTTAAGTAGCAACATTACGTTAAAGCAAACATGTCTTGTAATTTTTAGATCATCAGGCAACATGATGAGCTGAAATGAAAACTAACACCGAAACCAAGCTTTCTGAGAGCTCCTTTGTTCACCAAGTAGAAGGCGGGGGAGGGGAGGAGAGAGGGTAGTAAGGGTCCCGGGGGAGGGAGGAGGGGAGAATTAAGGGAGTGGGGTTGTTGGGGGACGAGTGCTTGACACACCATTTACCAAGCACGTGCTGTCCTTACACACGGGTTTCCTTACACGAGTTGAGGACTTGCTCTAAAGTGATAATAAGAGGAATGGGGAGATAGGAGGGAAAGGCTAAGACCGGAAAATTCAATTTCACCGTGCAGCATTTACGGGTCTTAACGAAAAATTATGCTGAGTTGATGGAGCACTGGGATAATTTGTACCAAAAAATATAACACCGAGTTTCACACGCACATGTGGCATTTGGAGAATTCTATTCCTCTGGCATGGTGGACGTAAAGTAGATGACATAAACCTATTTTTCTCAAAATCCAATTGTCTCTCAGTGATTAAAAAAAATATTACCTTCTTCTGCCACGGTAAATTCCACTTCTTCGCTTGGTTCACTAAACCCAAGAGCATTTTGAGCCACAACACGAACGTGGTACTTATGAGATGGTTTTAAACCTCGCAAAATGGCTTGTGTGTCTTCGCCACTGGCAGTTTGATTGAACACTGCACTATTCCAGGCACCTGCAAAGATTTTCAATAATTTCACACCAAAACAAAAGTATTTAGGCAAAACATCTTTCCGTTTTTGTACTCGCGTATTGCATCAATAGAACGAGTATAGTTTCCCAAAAAAAATATGAACAGTAACATTCCTAACTATCTCCTGTTTGCTGCTGCTCAATCTTTGCCTTTTCACACATCGGCAGCACAGTAACCCAAAGCTAGCCCAAAAAACCATCTGCTGTGTTTTCAAAATAAAAAAAAAACTGATTGATCGGTCTTCCGTTCTTCATGATATACTCTTGCCAAATACTCTTGTCACTGATTCCCACTTAGCCAAATAAAATCACTCACATTTTACCATTCCCAACAGTGTTGTAGTTTGAATCACATTGCGAATATTTAGATGGTTTATAAAGCATTTAACTTAGGATTACCAAAATTTAACATATTTTAATATAAACGCATTGTTTACTGTTTGTTGGAAACTCTGACTTTATGTAAAACACAAGAGCACCATAGCATGATCAAACCAGGTACGTGAGAAGTTGGACATGTTACCACTGTTGCACAGCGTGGTCCAAGTAAAGAAATAAATCTTTACAACCTTGGCGAAAAGAGAGTCAATGAAATGGAAGGTGGCAAAACATTCTAACAGATTAGCTCATATTTCTGGTGGAATTCTGATACTATACCTTTAGCCGGTTTCAGTTGTAATACAAATTGTGTGATTGGGCTGTTGCCGGTTCCAGCAAGTGACCAGCTAACACCAACTGACCGGTTGGATGAATCATGAACCTTCAAGTCTTTCGGCTGTTGTGGCACATCTACAGAATAATAATTTACCTTATAATTACCATATTCATTTCACTACATTATCAGCCAGTAAACAAAACAATAACCAAAAAAATAGATCGAAATGTACAGCTGCTTATAATAACGTTATAAACAAGACGGAAAGGCAAAAGTCAACGTAGATAGGTTTGCATCTGTATTTATTTATCGCTAATAATAAGGATAGTTACAAATCATTTGTCTCATGGTTTGGAGAAATTTAAGATTATAGTATGTCACTTGCTTAAGGTCGATAAGAGCTCACTCCTACCATAGAGATCGGTGACTATTCTATTCAGTTACTCCTGAAAACGAATTCGTCATGCCACCCCACCCTAAGAAATATTGATTCAAAATGACTATCACTTTTAAAGCCTTTGTCCACTGGTAAATAATGGTATAAGATGTTATGAATTTATATATATATATATGCACAAACACACGCACATATATAAAGCTATAGAGGAATGGAGCAATTATATGTTCTGAAATTAATTCTGAAAATCCAATTCTGAAATCAATTTCACCAATTTATTTGTAACCATATTACATGACTAAATAAAAAACGGAATTCATTTACTGGGTGGGTAAGGCAATGCAAGCTTTACTACTTCAGTTTTGGACTATTTCCAACTGTCCAATAACACTTCTTTTAGTTATATTGTACTACACCGAGAAATGTACTGACATAAGGCGTTTTTTGTCAGCCACTCTGTCCTTCCTTGCACATGTAAATTCACCAAAACAGTAAGTTGACAAGGCCTACGAGCAGGATGGTAGGGATTCAAGCCGTAGCTTCAGATTATGAGCAAATTAATTTGTATGGCAGAGGACAGGAAATCTAGTCGTGAAGGTCACACCACTGTCGGTATACAGAATTAGCTTCATTTATAACGTCGTCTTTTGCTGTTCAGGTGGTACATGAAAGTGCTCTTCCTATTTCCCAAGTCCTCGTTTCAGTTTTTTTTCTTTGCAGTGTTGGTTGTGTAAAGGCTTAAATCCTCAGCTTGGCAATGTGTGGTGTGGAGGTCAGGGATGACACATGACCAAAAACCATAACTCAATGACAAACATTAATATTGACTTTCTTCTATCATTCAGTTTACAGAAAAAAAACCAGTGATCATATACCTGTTAATTCAACATCGTAAAATAATAGATAGCAATAATAGGTAGCAATACCTTTCACGATAGCAAGGAGGACAGTTTCGTTACTACCCACTGCATTTGTGGCTTTGCACAGAAATGATGTCGAGTCCCTCATTTCCGCTTTATCAACAACCAGTTCTGAAGTGGAGTAATTTGTGTTTTGGGATGTTTTAATGCGGTATCTATATTAAATAACAACAATAATAAAAAACACCAAAATTATTTCTCATATTATCAAAATTGCTAGTATTTTTTAGCAAATGAATACGTTGAAAATAAAAAAGAAAGCTTATAACTATTATACAATATTGGTCCCTAGCTTGTTCGTAATTTGGCTAGATTACACAGAACAGATAGGCTAGTGACCAAGACACCTAAAGACTATGTTACACTGTGCGAATGCTATCGTATTGACTGTGCTTCATAGCAAGCTTGGCTGAACAATTTTGCTTCATTGTTTGATAAAGTACCACTTGGTATTTAAGAGAATATAAGTTCTTTATATTTACCGCGCTTAATAGCTAAGGGATGACCGATCGTTAATTTGATTGAGGGAAGCCCAAATTCCTTTTATGCAACAACACTCCATTGCTTTGCCACTCTCCCGTTTTCCAACAAGAACTAATTGCACTGTTCATAACAATTAGTTTGGACCTGTTTCATTGTTGTATGCTTCAAGAAGTGTTCTTGTATCTTTCTCCTATTGTAACGCGGTTGTTTTCTTTTAGCAAACTCGTTTTTGTTTCCATGTACAATTTTTTGTTAGCTTTACGCTTCTTCACTTCCGCAATAGCCTTCGCCATTGTCTGTCAGTTTAGGCAGTTCAGCCATCTCGAATTATCCTTGACAAACCTACCGAAATTCTTCTGATGACTGACTACTTCTGCTGTTTGCGTGTCATTGGATGACTCCTAACTCGCGGAGATTGTGAGGAAAATACCTTTACGTTAGACGAAAAGGACGGGTCCACTGATGAGGCCAGACACACAAACCGTATTTTATATTTTAGTTTGCCATACTCATTTTGTGCGTTGTTGTAGGTGAACAAAGCACACATAAGATTTTAATCAGCGCTGAAAATTAAAACTTGATTGATGCATGCCTTTCGTGAGTCTGGTCTTGTCAGTGGACCCATCCTCTCTGTCTTTCCTCACTCACAGATTAATTACAACTGTTGTTACTACTACAGTCACGTTACTTATTTGGCTAGAGAATGACATATAATCATTCCTTATATTTCGTCGTTTGTGGGACTTGCAACAGCAAGGCTGAATGTTGAATGAAAAATGATTCAGATTCAAGCAATTCAAACCGAATTTCATTGACTCTACAACTATAGAGATGTGATGTTGACTACATCAATGAAATGTTGTTTCCCATATAATTAATGTTGCGGCTTTTGGACCGAAACTTGTTAGAAGTAGCCTTACTTTTTCATGAGTGGATACGCCCCTCATCCACTCAAGGACTTCTGCCCCCCTTGAAGGACCAGAGCAAGAGCTCCTCGAAGAGGTATTGGATGATGACCTATACTGTAATGAATCCCACGATAGAAAGACTCACTACCACATTCAGGCTGCCAATGACACCTTTCTACAAAAAATCCTGTTGATCCACCATCTTTCATTGTTGCTGAACATGATTGAGCTATTTCATGCAAACGAGCACTCACATTGATAGCCACAAGGTTTGGAGTTAGGAAACATTATCCATCCAAAGCATGTGAATGGAATAAAACGTAGAATGTGGTTTAGTTACCACAATAAACATCTCGTAGTTGTTACATTTCAAAATGGATTCAGAGTAAGGGACTTACTACTGAAAGAGAATAAAGCATTACACAAAATGTGGCACATATCAAAAAAATATATATATATTTAATTACGAGGTCAGTAACCTTTAGGATTTTTTAATTGACCAAATGGTTGTAAATAAAAACATAAATATCGATCAGTATTTGACGTGACCATGTTCAAAATTATTATCTAAAATTCGAAATTATATTTTAATACTATGGATTCATGAACAAATAGTTTATTTTGAAGTTCTTGATTTTAAGGAGTGATAATAATGCTTCCATGGGTTCGTTTTGTGTACATACCTTGTCTGTCTGGTTTCGCTTATTGTATCACCATGTACTTTCCAGGTAAAATGTATTGGAGAATCTCCTTTGGCTCTACAAATTAATATCAGTCGCTCTCCTCGATGAGCAGTTACCGTGCTTTCGGTTAGTTCGAACACAGGAGCAGCTGAAATAGTTATAATATTAGTACTACATGGACTTGATAACTATATGATAAACTTTTGCTTTCTTCTGTACTTAACTGTTCACGGTAAGATGGATCATTTTTACAAGGCTTCCAATCCCATTGTCAGCATTGCAAAAGTAGTAGCCCTGATGATGTTTTTTAACAGGGAAAATTTGCAGTGTTCCATTGCTAAAGATATTGTGTTCAGAATCCGGAAATATTGGTATTTTTTTAATTCTGGAGTTATCTGGGAGAAAAAAGAAAAAAGTATCTTAATTTTACTGGGTGAAATATAATTCATTAGACCAGTAATTTAATATTGCTTAAAATGCTTGTAGTTCAAATCTAAACTATACAGATTACGGAGTAATGTTGCATATTATATCACTTCTTAAAACGGTTTTATGATAGCTTACCTTCTGCTTTAAGCCAACTTGTGGCTGGTTTTGGATAACCTTCACTTTGGCATGGTAAGACCACGTGACTACCTAATGGAACTGATGTGTCGTTTGGCTCCAGAATCCACTTGGGAGGAACTGTGTTACAAAAGTTGTATTCAATACATCCTTGCCTAACATTCTTATCACATACACTAATATAAACCAGTATTTTAGGGAAACAGTATATAAAAAGTAGCTAAATTGTACTTGAAAAAGTAATCAAAGTAAACAATTCATATCACAATGTCATTGTGTGCAGGCAGCTCAGAAATCTGTG
>JAHWFP010163575.1:0-34864 GCA_023313725.1 Lithobius niger
TAAATTGACGTTATACAAATGTATAAGGACTACACTATACGGTGCTAAATTACATGACACTAAACTTTAGAGTATAAATATGTATTTTGATTCGGGAATTTTTTTTCTTACATACGTGGTTGTTAAAACTTTGATGAAAAATAAATATAAAAGCCGCCCTCTCGCACGGTCGAGTTTGCTGCTAATCTCCTGTTAAACAAGGTACTTTTTTTTTAATTTACCCTATGGAGATAAATATGAAACACCGACTTCGTGCTACTATGTATGTACATTGAGATTTCTGTAATCCTAAAGCGTAGGATGCAAGCAATTGTGAAACTCCGGTTGTGGGCTCATTCTGCCTGTGCACGAAACACGGTGCGCTAGTAACCCATGTTCACCACGACACCCACGACACCCCTTATTTTACTACTTTTTTCCTTCTTTACTACTTTTTTGGGGACATTCCTATTTCTTACTTTTACCATATTTCCTTCCGTTTTTAGGGACATTCCTTAATTTCGTATTTTTTCCTTACTAAGTTTTTAGGCATGTACATTCCTTATTTTCCTACTTTTTGAGCATAACACACTAATCAACACTCAAATTAGTTAGCATCATTCATTATCAAATTTGTCAACGTCAACGACCAAAATCAAATAGTTGTGGTTGTGCCTGGCGCTAAGCAATTGAGAGAGATGCGTATCTCTAAGTAATAAACATCGGAGCGAGATTCTAAACTCACTGGTCATCCGCTTTATCTAATATTTTGCTTCCTTTAAATCAGTAAAAGAACCAAACCTTTCTGGACTCTTGGGACCCAGAACGTGATTTTCGATTTATTGACAAACCCGACAATGAACTCAAGGCTATTTATTGATTGTTGTGTCACGATCAAATCTCTAACCCTGTTCCCTCCTCTCTGCCTCGGCCTGTGTCGAGACAAATTACTTTTTCTTTCTTTTCAAGTTGACAGCCTCTTATTTTCGTCGTAATGTCTTCATATTAGGGTGGATAAGAAATGTCAATTATTTTTATTTCGAATAACAATTGTACAAAAGTATTTTATTTTTTGGCTTCGTATACGATTTTCAAACAGAGCAAAGACTTCTACATAATTTTGTTATACAGTTTTCCACCTATGAACAAACAGTACGCTTCACAATTCTCTCATTTTGTGGACAGTCTTTCGTTTTTTTATGAAGTAAGTGAATGTTATGTCAGAAAATAATAATAATAATTTAATAAGTTTGAAGTACAATTACATGCATTATCAAGAGAGTACGAAGCCGGAGCTAGTATGTGCACTGATGGACATATTGTTACATAATACATTCAAGTTATGCACTTCCTTTTTATACATTGTATTTACTTGTAAGATTAAAATACTATACTGGTAACCGATATATTTAGTTGCTTGTTAGTCATTCTTTAATGACTTTTTTAAATATTCTTCACTGTTATTGCATCTCTTAATTTTTTGCGCTATTGCATTTAGTACATGTGGGATAACAAATACTAGGCATCTTTTCCCATAGGAATTTCTCCAAGTCGGTATTTCTAGCCATGCATTGTTGTTCCTAAGGGGTTTTAATATTTTAATCTAAGTGTCATCGTAATAGCCTATAGAGGTTCTGAAAGTTAGTAGCGTATGTTCAGAAAAAATTTCCTGTGAAGATTTATCGTTTACAGTAAAGACTGCTTTAGCAGCTTTATTTGATATTTTCTGTAGGGGATTATTTGGCAGTTGGAAGCTAAACCGAAAACTGAACATGCGTATCACATGCATGATGTGATCCACGTGTCGAAAAAAACTCTTTTTGCACTTTTTGTCCAGTATGTTTCTGACCATATACAGTGAAGGGATACATGCTCTAATTTTACGAATAATTCCTTCGATATGGTAATAAAATTTCCAGTGATCATCAATAATAACTTCAAGGTATTTGAGTCAGATGCTTGAGTCAGAGTTCGACGGTCTCAGGGAGTTGTGAATGAACAACTTTCGGAGTAAGAAAATTGTACTGTTTTTCCTTATAGTATGGGATGTGGTTATATATAGAAACAATGCCGTTTCTGCGCTGATAAAAAGATCATTGTCTATCGGGTATTTATTAATGTTGTCGAAGTCATTTTGACATTTTAGTCTCATTGATTTGGGTATCGAGATGAGAAAATGTCATCTGCATATAAAGTAATACTTATTTAGCATTACTTAAATAATGTCATTTATGTAAATACGAAACAAAATCAGGCCAAGCACGGATCCTTGTGGAACTCTGCAAGAAATTGCATGCCATTCTTAATACCTTACAAATCTTTATGCTGCTTACCCTTCCCTGTAAGTAACTAAAAACAATCCCAAAAATTTCACCATAATGTCAATGTTACATAATTTTTCCGAAGATGTAGATAATATCAAATAGTATCAAACAAAGGCTTTCTTTAGATCAATTTCACCAACGTGCTTACTTTCATTAAGCGAAGTATTGATTTTATTATTAATATAACTTAAAGAACCAGCTGTGCCAATTTTTGGGTGAAATCGAAATTGACCAGGATTTATCACTTTATATTTTGAGAGGAATCTCAGAATTTTGTTTGCAACAAATCTTTCATATATTTTGTCAAGTGCAGTAAGTAGTGCAATTGGTCGATAATTGGTCTAATGATTCGCGGATACAAGACTTGAGTTAGGCGTTTTTTCTCCCTTTTTAAAATTTGGTCTAATAATTTGTTTTTTAAGTTTATAAGGTCATACTCCCTGTCATTGATCTCAGAGATTACTCTTACCAGGAATTGTGCCGTTTTCATTTATTTTGTCCAAATTGTTACTCCTTTATTATTATTTTTTCAAAATAATTTTGATAGTATCTCTGTTTTGTCTCTTTTATTTCTATGTTGACTTTGTTTTTTCTATTTTGTACGGTGGAATTTGTGCAGGGGTCGAGTTTTTTTATTTTTTTATTATTTGACCACATCCTATTAAAAAAAATTTTTTTAGGAGTTCAAAATTCATCCATTCCATTTTAATCAATTGCAGCTTACGGCGTTTTTCTATCTGTTCCTTATTTTGGTTTAGCTTTTTATTTCTTTCATATATATTTTTTACAGTTATTTCAGTTTCTTCACAGAAATAGAAATAGTGATTGGAAATAGAAATAGAGATTGACGGTGCACGAAGAACCCCCAACCCCAAAGAAGACTAGAGCGTCATAGCGTGATTTGAAAGCTTTGAGTGAAGGAGCGCAAACAACAGATTCAGGGAGGGAGTTCCAGGGTTGACCAACCCTTTCCGTGAAAAAAGTGAAACCATAGTTTAGTCCGAGAGGTAGTGCCAAAAATACGGATAGGGTGGCCACGAGTGAAGTTGAAATTTGGAATGAGGGAAAGAACCGGGTCCAGTGCACATCAAGGAGATTGTGAATTAGTTGGTAGGTAAGTATCGTGTCGCCACGATGAAAACGATCATGAATGGAGGAAAGCCCAAGTTTACGTAGGCGATCGGAATAAGGTAAGGACGAATAGTGTGACACCATTTGGTAAGGCGACGTTGGCAATTTTCAAGACGATTAAGTGAGTAAAGATTGTGGGACGACAAATCTGGGAGCAGTAACCAAAGACAGGGAGGAGAAAGCTTTTTTATAAAATAGCAAACAGGGAGGGTGTAAGGTTGAAGAAACCCGTCGGTACAAAATGAGCTTTACGAAAGACTTTGGAGATGACATTTTCTGCGTGAAGATTGAAATTTAGAGCGTTATCAATAAGGATCCCTAGGTCAGTATGATTAGTGACAGGAGTAATCATACTGAAAGGAGTAGGCTTGCTAGAAAGATAGTAATGAAAGTGCGGATTATGATTCCAAGGTAAAAGGACGTGACATTTATCACTATGAAAAAGAAGGGCATTGGTAGTAAGTAGTCCAGTGTGCAAGACGTTGGATGTCTTCTTGAAGTAATTTGCAGGAAACAGAGTCAGAGAAGATTTTTAAGTTATCAGCATAGCAAGCATTAGGAGAACGAATAACAGAAGGTAAGTCAGAGATGAAAATATTGAACAGGAGAGGACCAAGAACAGAGCCTTGAGGAACACCAGAGGTAACCTGAAGCCAAGGAACGAAGGAACCACGAAGGACGACACATTATCACTTAAGGAGTCGGTAGGAGTTAAGCCAGGAAATAATCCCAGGAGAAAAACCAAAAAGTAGTAACTGTGGACAAAAGCTTAGCATGTGAGACAGTGTCGAAAGCTTTACTGAAATCAAAGAAAACAGGGTCATAAATCATGTTTGCGTCAAAAGAGTAATTTTTAGATAAGTCCAATCTTGATTGTTGAGTTCTTTAATAATTCCTTTGTGCTAGTAACTTATATTATCTATATTTATATTTTCATCCTTGGTTTTCTGTGCTGTATTACTACAAAGTTGTATAGCTGTAAAATAGTGGTCAGCATGTTTAATTTTAATAACAAAAGAGCTGTAATTGCAGTTTTTTGTTTTACCATAAATCCTATTAATGCAATATTTTACTATTTTATTATTTCTAAGTTCCTCCCTGGTAGGCGAGCAAATACACGTCGCCATAGTATTTTCGAATTTCTCTATATCATATTTTTCAGTCTGGTCCTGTTAACAATAATAATAATAATAATAATAATTTTATTTCAATTATTTGCAGTAGTAACCATCGAAACTGTTTATACAACAGTTTGTGTGAGTTTCAAAACAAAGTTATAAAAGTAATAAAAAAAATAACAAATAAAAAATAACAAATAAATAATAAATCAAACCACAGTACAACTTTCCCTCCCCATGTGGAGGATCACAGTATAATCGATTTTAGAATACATAAGAATAATCATTACAAATTTTTCCAATTCAAACATTCAACACTACACAACTGAAGTAAATTGTAAACAATTTTAACGTTATTTACAAAAGCTTTAAATATTATTATTTTTTAATTGTTAAGTAAATAGTCTTGTATTCTTAATTTAAATTGTTGTTTATTTACACGCGTTAATAATATTTTTGGAATATCATTAACAATTTTAGGTATGAAATATTCTTGTTTTCTTTTACCGTATAAATTATATATAAACAATAATAATAATAATAGTAATAATTTAATAATAATAATAATAATAATAATAAAATATTCTTCAATTAAGAAAAGGAATACACAGGGTATCATACGTCCTTGAAAGAGGTAAAAAAATACATGGGCATAAAACCTGGGTAAAAAAAAAAGCACATGCGTGTAATAGGAGTACGTTGATATAAGACTTGAGTTAAGTGGTAGCGTAGGTTACATCCCTCAAATGCAATCTAAGCCTTCTTTTAAAAACATAAACACTGGTCAATGCAGCTACCTCCTGGGGTTAACATTCCACATCACGTCCCACACGCAACAGAAAGAAAAAGTGTCTGTCATTGCCCTGGCTCTTCTCCAGTCAATCCTCCAATCATGCCCCTTGGCGCAGCCAGCGCGAACTTCAATAAGAGGTGGCCCTCACCCTGGTATATTTTCATACGGGTACATAAATCAATAATGTGTCTATTGAATTCAAGAGATTCAAGCTTTTGTTCAACCATGTTTTTGGCCGGATTATACCCTTGACAACCAGGCAAATACTTGGTAAATTTTTTCTACACACTTTCGAGCTTATGGATGTCTTTTTTTACGTGTGGGTTCTAAATCTCCGAGCTGTATTCTAATACAGGTCTTACGTATGTTTTATACGAATTAATAAGAGCATCGGCCCTACTAAACCTGAAACACCCTCTATAATTAGATAGGCCATTCTATGCCCTTTAATGGCAATTTATGAGTAGTGTGTTAAGAATTATAATAACGTTACTAGTGGTAATAATGCCTAAGTCAGTATGTTGGGAATCAGGGTAGATCTCTTCACTATTAAAGAGGTAGTTTTCAGTCATGGGGGCTCCAAATCACACGGAGACACACTTCTCAACAGCTAACGGCAACTGCCATTCATTGGACCACTTATTTATTGCAATTAATGCATCTTGCAAAATGGTTCTATCATTTTCCGATTAAATCTGTCTACCCAATCATCAGCAAACAAAAATATGGAGTTGTGCCAACATCACTCGTAAGTGAATCACTGAAAACTTTCAAAAGGGGGCACAAAACAGCACCCTGTGGGACACTGCTTGTTGTTACTTTATTATGGGTTGACAAACAATTATCAATTTTAACTTATTGTGTTCCACCCTTAGTGTAACTTCTAATCCATTTTAATATCTTATTTTTAACATGTTCAAGGCGATACAACAGTTTTTCACGTGACATTTTTTTAATTCCCTGGCGTAACATACGCCGGTCTAGATGATTTCCGCTGATTCAACTCTGCTCTAATAGTCAGCATTATTGAAGCAATAGTGTTTGTTTGTTAGAGCGCACATCCGTTTCATTGTCGGCTGCTCGCCCGTTTTCTTTGCTACCGTGGTAAGAATAGGTTTGCATCTGTATTTAGTTATTTCTTGTGAGCCTTTGGCTTTCCCGCCTTTATTCATTATTTCACGTTTAAGTGTTCCATTCGTTTCACTTGGAGGATGGCGCGGCAAATAAACGTCCCTCCAGTGGCGATAGGAAAGTGTTTGTTTATATGTAAATTTGCACGTGTTAAATGCTCCCTATGAACGTTTCCTTTTGGCCGTGTCAGTATGGCTCAGCGGTAGGACCTCTGCCTTCGGTTTCAAAGGTACTGGGTACGATTCCCCACTCAGGCAGTCTGACATGTAAGTCCAAAAGCCAACGTAAATAGGTTTGCATCTGTATTTATTTATCTGGATCTGCTGCACATTTGGCATTTAAAGATCTTATAGCCTTCTGATTTGGTTATATTGATGTTTTTTAGGCATGATTTAGTTGTGTTAACGTTACATTGAAGTAATTTACCATCGTCCAAGGTATACACGCTTGCAAGTGGTTACTGAAAAGGTCTGATTGCACCTGAGAATGGACAATAGTAAAATTCTTATAAATAATCGCTGGGATAGGTCTTTTTTTTATCCATAATTCGACGTACAAACTGGTGGAATACAGATATATTCTTAGAATTAATAATTTGATTCTCGTTAGCCTCAACTGCTATACATACACAAATCTCGTAGTCTTTACTGCACTTTTATAATTAATTAAGTCACCACTGTAGATTATTTTTTTTCCCATTTGTGCCAGCAGTAGCATTTTTTTATAGATAACTTTTAATAGCTAAATCAATGCTAGGACGTGATTACGTGCGAGTGTATTGCTTCTAGAGATATTTGGTATTATCATGAGTATTATCATTATCGTTCCTACGGAACTTTTCATAGACTCATGGTATTATGTGCTCGTATATTCAATTAAACTGTTCAATTTTTCTTGTTTGTTGCTGTTTTCAGTTTTTTTTCCCCCGTTTTTTTTTCTTCTATTTCTTTGTTTCCTCGTTTTTTCTCTCTCCTGCTTCTACTGCTGAGTCAGAAGAGAATCTATAACTTTGCACTTTAGCTCTGCTCTTTCTTCCAGAAGAGAGAACCAGCATGGAGAGTTGAGGATTGGCAGTTCTTATTTCATGGTGGATGAAACTCCATCGGCGTCGTCTTCACCCGATTCCACTTTCCACCTCCTGGCCTTTGAGGGGAAACGTGCGTGACCTGATGCACCAACCCCTGGTGGTCATTCAAGCGAATGTCAGAAGTGCGTTTGAGGCACCAGGTTTCCTTGGTATGAGCTTTCAGCCCCAACCCCCATCTTGGGCCTACATACTGGTGCGTTTCCCATTGGACTTCATCGACGGCACACAATCCACTACTTTTCCTCACCCCTCTGACACAACTTCAACTACCGATTCATTTTCTCCCTGCCATATAATCGCTGTTTGCAGCACGAATTGCTATTTGATCTTGGTTTTTGATGGAATTCCTACATACGCTTTAGTCACGGCTTTTTAATCCCTTCCGACCATGAAGTACAATCACGGTCAGTTAAAATTAGAAGCTTCGTAGGGGTAAGAAAAAAGTTGATCAGTTTATCGTACCACGCCGTCCATATAATGCAGTAGTCAGCTGCAAGTGCATGATGTTAAATGTTGGCTGGAGTTAATGACCTTGACCATACACCTATGCAAAAGGCAAGAAAACCTGAATCGTTGGCAACTTTAATAAATGCACCACTATCTGTGTAAAGTAATGCGTAACACTGCACACAGTGCATCTAACATTTCCTTTGTTCATGTTTCCACTGACAATGACTGTACACTAATGCTGGAAAGCAAATAACTATAATTGTTTGTCAGTATTACTAAATCCACCACTATCTGATATCAACACACAAAAATATTCGCCAAGTTAATCGCACCGACTAATAGTTCGAAGGTTAAATGAAAACTAGACATTGCTACTTTCGGTAGCAATGTTCACATTTTCATGTAAAATTCAAAGTATTATTCGGTGCGATTAAGTTGGCAAATGTTTTGGTGCGTTGATATCACTCCTTTTAAGGGCCGAACCATGCGGAACTTGACTTTTGTTTTTAACAGTTTTGGTTTTTGATATGATATCACTTTTTTTTTGAAATTGTGTATTAGGCTCAACTCAACTAGCTTGCCGATGTGTAATGTACACGTCAACTATAGCTAAGTGGCTATTTTTTCCAGTATTTTAATTTCATATCACTCCCTTGAGATATCAAACCATTCTCAATTTAGTTTCCTCTTTCTCAGTTTTTGGTTTTGTTTTATTTTTTATTTTTTCATTTTTGTTATTTAGTTCATATCACTCCTTCCTGAGTCTGAACCAGCCTCAACATGGTGGCCTCTTTACCAGTTTTTGGCTTCATTTTGATTCTTTCTTTGTTTTTGTGAATTGGACGCAGACACAATTTTTGCAACATTGTTTAGATTTGTGACGACGTACTAGCGTGTGTCTAGAGACGCACGTCAGTATACACGTTCTCATTGTCCGAAATTTGGCCATCCAATCAGAGACAACGCCGACAATGCTAACAATGGTTACAACAATACTTTCGTACTTATACGACCTTCCTGGTCATTCCTGTTACACCCCCCAGGCTCCAAACCATAAAAGGTATGCAGTTCGTAATGCTGCCATTCATAGCAGGAAGCCTTCCCGTTATCTCGGTATCGATGAATAATCATCCTATGGAAATTACACGGGATAAGCGGACTAGAAGTAGCTATCTAGTTAGTAGCTAGCTAGTAACACATTTGCAACGTTATTGGGGGTCAGATTTTGCATTGAAAGCTGCTTAGGTGAAATTCCTTCCTTCCCCATTCCTTCTCCATTTCACCACAATTTAAGCTTTATACAGCTTTATTATTTTTCCCGAAGTACCTGAAATGTGCTCAACTATGCTTCAGGATATTAGGCACTTACGCTATGGCGTCGTGCTACAATGGTTACCTTCTCGACAATTGAATTGATGTGATGTTTGTTGCCTAACCTGGCGCGACATAGTGTGTCTAGATGTTGAACATCCACCTATGCTAGAAAGCAACAGATAAGATATGATGAGATAAGATAAAATGAAGTTTATTTGCACAATGAGCAAAATGGAGCTGGGAAGGGCAAGCCTCTTACACCCGTCCACAAAATTTCAAAGTAAGAAGAGAGACAAGAAATACAATCGTAAAAAGTAAACACGTTAATCGTTAAAGTAAAACAAAATACAATTCCAAAAACTATACAACGGAGGTTGGGAGAAACCTGAAAAAAAATAAGCATCAAATTCTAGGCCGAGCGATGACTTATAATTTTTTAATACCCAGTGATAGCCGGCAAGTGAGCCGTAAATCCCATCAACAAATTAAAGGTTTAAATAAAATTCTTATGCAAAAATCTATCCAGGCAAGTGATCTTCAAGCGATTTTTGAAAACGGCGAGGCTGTTTGACTCGATTACCGATGATGGCAAACTATTCCAACAATTAACCACGCGATTGCAAAATAAGAATTTTCTAGTATTTGTACGCGATTGCTCAACTACTATCTTCCACGGATAACTACGCGCTTCTGGTATACTTTCCAGATCGGAATTCAAAGCAGAGTGACGAGTCCACCTTTAAATTACCACGTAATAAGTAAAACACAGATCTGCTCTCAGCCTTCTAAGTTCGAGTGATTCGATACCCAGAATCCTAAGGCGGTTACCATAAGTTAAGTCCCTAAAACCTTTCAGATTTTTTTAAAACTACGTTGAACTGATTCAACGTAGTCGATATCCCTTCATAAAATAATAAGGAGACCAAACATAGCTCGCATATTCAATCAACGGTCTCACAAAGATTTTAATAAAAGCCCAAACAAGAGTAGTTGGGTCACCAGAGCAAAAGTACCTTTTTATAATAGCAGCACGCTGTCTTGCTGTTTTAACTATTTTATTACAATGTGTGGTAAAGCATAGGTCATTTGTCATCCAAATACCTAGATATTTGATAACCGAAGTCACAGGCAAACTTTCTCCTCCGGATAGAAAGTAATTAAAAGACAAGTTATTCATGCCATAATGATTAATTTCACATTTGTGTTCAGCCAAAGGAAGTTGCCAGTCGTTGGCCCAGGATTGCTGGTTATTAAGTTCAATTTGCAAATTGTTGTGAGTAGAGTCATCCACCACTGAACTAAATTGTTTAACATCATCGGTGAATTTGATTAGAGCGATATTGCTGTTAGAAAATTAAGGTCATTGATAAAAATAATAAAAAGTAACGGACCCAGGACAGATCCCTGTGGTACCCCACTGATGACAGTTATGGGAGAAGATCTTTTACCATCAAGAAAAAGGAAGCTAAGATTTCCTTTTACTGCTAACAAACCTTCATTGTTAGCGGAAGTTACAAAATGCTTCACTAGCTGTGAAAACTAATGCTTAACACAAAACACAGCCTTCAGTCTGAATATTCTGTCCAAGTGTGCTGGCTTTTTTTAAAAATTGTAAGCGTTATTTGTGTAACCTGTTCACTTTACATCCATATGACTAAGGTTTTAAACTTAAAATCTTAAGACTGAGTATGTTCACCTGTTTATCTTATATCCTTTTGGAATGTAAGACATTGACCTTTTGCTATCTTCATGGTATAGATCTAGGTTTATGTTTTGATCGTTTAATTTTTTGCCCATGTCGCAAATCTTGTACTTGCATGTTTGCTGGGGCCAAGGGCCAATCTTAGTCTAGTGTGACTAATCTTACATAGGTGGGCATTATCTATGCCTTGTAATTTTATTTCCGGTTCCTGCCTCTAGAACCTTCTAGAAGTTTCCATTTCCCATAATACCCTGGCTATTTCGTGGTTGTCAGGGGTCACCAAAAGGTATTTAAGCAAGGCGCCAGCATGGTAAAATCAGAAAGCCTTCGGGCTGGTCCTCTTCGACCCCTGCTAGGTCTCCTAGTTAGGGGGATTTATGGCTGTTAGGCCTTTAATAGGCCCAATTTTGGTTAGGCTCTTTTTCCCATCCTAAACTAAGCCTTTTTATTAACCCTCTTTACCCTAATTTAAACCCATTTCCCCAGCTTCCCTCCCGAATTTGTTCATCTAATTTTGCTTTAGCTCTCCCACAGTTTGCTATTTTTCGTCATCCCACTTGCTAACGGCCCCAATCAGGGGGACTAAACGTTGTGAATTTTAACTCATGTACTTAATAGCTTTATTTACTCAATAATTGCTGAAGCTACTGATGTCTTTACTGATTATAAGTTACTAATTGCACACAGTTTAAGCTAGCATTGCCACTTTCCACATTTTACTGACATTTGGTCTGTACACTTAGTCTGTACATTTAGTCCGTACACTGGGAGGAAAAAAACTTTGATTGTTGGCTGGAGTTACTAATTGCACAACTACCTATGGAAATTAATGCGTAACACTGCACACAGTGAAGTTAAGATTTCCATTTTCCATAAGATTGACTGTACACACATACGTTAAGCGACCAAAAAAACATTATTTGCATTTAGTAAATACAGCCGACATTGCTACTGTGAAAACTAATGAGTTAAGTAATAAAGCCAAGCCAATAAGGTGCACATGTAGCAACACTAAAATGCGAGGCTTCACTACTACTTCATTACGGCCCGTTATGAAGCAAGAAAATGTTTAGCCGAAGGAAGTAAAGTACATACATCAAAAAATGCACTTTGGGTGTAACCTACAAATCTTCAACTAAAGCTCTAGTAAAACATATTTTGTTTAAAGCAATAAAAATAACTTATAAGTCAGGGCAGAAGCTGATAATAGGGACCAACACAAACTCCCTGCAAAGCAGGTCGTAAGTGTTGGGACCGATTTATATAAGAGAAGAGTCCTAGTTGGAAAAAAATTGAGTTTGCCAGTTTGTGGAACATGGGGATACATTCGGAAAATTGTTTATTTACTGGCAAAAGGTGATTATAGACTCGTGGGCACTGAGTAAGAATGCAGATGGCTTCTAATTTATTTCTGGGACGGTATTGTTTTTCTTGAAACAAAATTCGGTTATTTTCCAAAATGGGGGTGTGCCTTGTCTTTACCCGGTGCTACCCCAGACAGTTTTTTGTGTGCGTAGCGTATCTTGAATCCTGCAGGTATTTTATGAGCGGCTACGTCTTCCTGGAGGAAGCGGCTTTAATCGACGGCCGCCATTGTTTTTGTAATCATCTAGGATATCAACAAAGCACTCTGCTACCAAAAATATACAATCGATTATCTGTGTTCGTTTTGGTCCGAACTCAAGATGGGCCGCGGACACTATATTTTTGTCATTGTATTTAACGTTTGATTTGTGGGATGAAAACGTTTTATTCAAAATTTGATTCAACTTTCCCATGTAAGGACGCCTCGCCACAGGGACTTTGATAAACAACTTAATTTTGTTTTTTTGGGCCTCCTTGTAATCGACTGTAATTCATGGCATGGTGTGGCGTTTTAAATTTGGATTTGTAGAAGAGACTAAAGTAAAGCCACGTGGAGCTAACAGCTTTCTTAGTTTTTCAGTGTCACCTGGAAAATAAGGAATTGAAATAAAATTTACAGGCTTAGATTTCTTTGGCTGCGTTTGTACAATTTCTCATGATCGACTAATCTGGTTAGGAGACGTAGTAGGAAGCCATTTTCTATGTATTTCAACGAGGTATACTCGATTTCTCATTGAAGCAGTCGCCTGTGAGGTGAGCAGTGTGGGTGTAGGTACGTCGAGTTTCAATAGGCACGACATTAATTTTATGAATGGGGTCGATAAATGAGGCAGTTAATTGAGCGAGTGGTATGCACTGGCTTGCGGTAATGAGTAAATTCTACTGACCAATCGGGGTTAATGATAACAGTACTATGCAGAAAAGCGATGGAGTAATCAACTGATTCCTCCATTATAAACTTGAGGGAGGGGTGGGTGGTGTTGAGAAATTCGAGCATATGCCATTTGTCAGAGTTTCGAATAAGCTCTAAAGAGTCATTTTGTAGCGTCCGTAGTATTTCGTGTTAGGGAACTTCAGCATCACTGCCTCTTCAATTTTATTCAAGGCAGTGTCCGCCAGAAATGCTGAAATGGAACTATACCCATGGGAACCCCATGAGCCTGTAACATAAACAAAGATTGAAAATTGAAAAAGGTAGTGGCAAAAATAATCTTTATAGCAATAATGATAATAGGAATGGCCCAGTCTAGTCTATTTAAATGGGTGCGATCGAGCTATTTTTCTAATATGCTATACGAAATGTATTCCTGTTTTAAAGAAGAAACGTGGTGACTATATGGAACGACATAAAACTAACGCCGGGAGAAACAAAGTATTCTCTAGGCTCAAAATTATGCTATTGGCTTTAGGGTTTTATATGTACCTTTTGCAATTCGTTAAGTAACAAGTTGGCAGAGGAGTAAATTGGGTGACTGTTTCCCACACAAGTATGTGAAGTGGGCATGCTGCTTTATGTTCTTAGTTTGTGGAAAAATCTTAGGGGCCCCTGAATAGTTTTCTGATATATTCAAGTCTTTCATCGAAACGTCGCATTTTAGTGTGGAATCGTCACTTACGACTTCGCTATTAAGGCGAGGATGTCTGAAAGGGTTCAGATGGACGCACGTACGAGAAAACAAGGAAATAAAAAATTCCCCAACAACGAAAATCAAGGTTTGTAGGGGAGTAAAGCACAACCAACGGGTTGGGTCTAAGGAGTTGAGGTCGAATCTCGCCCCAAGCAAAGTGCTTAAAAATCATTCACTTCAGAGTTCATGGTTGGAAGGGGTTGACATTACAGCATAACTAGCCTTCAGATAGTTTTCTTTATATGTTTAACAGCTGAGAGTCGCTCGCTAACTCTCGCTCACTCGTTATCCTGTCGCTTTGCTCGAAGATATTTCCTGTTTCAATTTTTTATGCTGCTGACAGATATTTTCAAAATCTGTCAGTCAAATGATCAAGCAAATGACCAGTGTAGTACGTTTTTTTTAAGGTTTTCACTTCATAAAACAAACAAAAAAAACTTGTGCCTGCTCTTTCATTTCTCTTGTTTATATCTTTGTTTATCACATTTGCCACATGAGCTGGTAAGCATAAGCGATGTCACAGCTGGACACCACCAACTAAAACTTGCTCATCATTTTTGTTAATACCACATTTTCCATTGTTTATCTTGTTTCACTTATTTTTCGAATTTTTACTTTACGTTTTGCTCTATACGTTTTAGCGTTTTTGTTCATTCAGTCCATTAGGTCCCATTCCTCTACTGCCCCCGCTTTCCTCCCTACGATCTCTGGATATCCCTCCCCCGACTTTACATGGGTTTCTTGTTTCACTTATATTAAGTTTTTTTTTTTTTTTTTACTTTACGCCCTGCTTTGCACGTTTTAGCTTTATTTCTGCATTCATTCAATCAGGTGCGATTCTTTCATTGTCCCATTCTCCTCACTTTGCTCTTTGGATTCACCCAAATTTAATGGGTTTTCTTGTTTCACTTATTTTAAGAACTTTTTACTTTTTGTGCTGCAATACACCTTTTATCGTTTTTGTTCTTTCATTTGTCCCGTTCTTCCCTTTTGTACTCGATCTCCAGCCGCCCTCCCCCCCCCCCCCCCAACTTTCCCTTGGTAAAATAGTGTCATCAGACAAACACAAGTGCTCCAACCTATAGTCCACGTCAGCCAGGCGCTGACCGAAGTAGTAAGTTTAAAACAAAGTTTTGTTGCCAAGAGTTAACCAACCAATTCGTGGGGTGTTAATATAAGTTAGGCCTATACACATGGCACTAAATCGAACAATATAGCTGGTTGAAATAGAAACAGAAATAGATGATGCACGGGGCATCCACCCACCCAAAGACCCAAGTGGCAGATGTCAAGTGCAAGAAGTACCACCATAATTACAGTTGCTTTTCGCCGCATGATGGAGAAAACCGGAGTACCCGGAGAAAACCCTCGTGCAACTGGCGGGAAACAACCGGGAAAAAACCCATGAACAATTCCCGTCATCAGGGTCGAACCTGGGTCTGTACGAAACCAGAGATGTACAGCTGGGACCAAGACGCCTATCGAATATGACGCCCAAGTGTTCGCAGCTATCTGTGCACCCAGATGATAACAATTGAAAGCACCAGCTAATGCCTTAAAATATACCACTCATCGAATGTTGCTGTTTGAAATATTACAAATCCAGCCGTAGAAATATTCTTGACACCGTTTTCTACACACACAACTCTGGCAAAACATTAACCTTAACAAAAAGTATTACCAACAAGTTGATAGGACTAAATGTCCGAAAGTAAAAATTGCGCTAGCGTCAGATGGTGTTGCGGCCTATGGAGGTTTTAGGCTGCGACATTCGTGTCGTAGGTTACGACCACCAATGACGTAAATTGTCTGACTCCTCTATTCTAAAAAAAAAAGTCGTACAATTGTAAGATACTTCTGTCGTAGAAATGAAAGATACTTCTGAGATTTTGTGATCTGCATCCCGTCTGTCATGCAGGGGTTTAAATTCTAACTTACGCAGTCAAGATGTGTATGTAAGGGACGCCCTAATAATTTGTTAATGTTTGGAGAGCGTCGAGACTATTTGTGTAAGGTGCGTTTGTCGGTCGATCCCCATATGACTTGGATGGTGACATGGTAACACGGGAACTTGAGGAAGTCACATACCCAGGGCGTGACAGACATGTTCTTTGGGTATCCTGCTGGACCTGTGGATGTGCCACGCCAGTTCCCGGGTCACCTGCTCCTTAGACTACGTACCCTGAAGCCACGCATACTGTCTAAACTGTGGTACCTAAACAATACTGTGACCACGATTCAACTACAAATCATACAGGTACATGTCTTACGGTTGGGTACCCTTTACATTGTTAAACTCAAGTGTTGCCTGTGAATGCCTGTGAATAATATTGCTATGTGTCAAAATACTGCTCTTGCACCTTATTATCATAGCCCTCATCATAACCCTTTGTCGGTTATATGTGGCAATTTCGGCATCATAGTAGCAGCGAATTCCCACAATGTACCTCGTCTCTGCTACCGTTCACCCCCTCTGCTAGATATTAGGCCTCGTGGCAGCGGTTTTACCCTTTTCTAAACATGCCTGGTCCGCGACATTGTTTTTTACCCAGACACACCACAGTTGAAGATACAGGGTTCCTCCAATACTACGCTCAATATTGACTTGTTCCATCACGTATGTTGGCTAAGGGAACTTTGGTTGGACCAAGACTTGCCGGCAAGGTGTGGCTTCTTGTGATATCTGCCTGAGAGCTAAGTTCAGACCCACCTATAATTAATTGCATGAGTGACTGAGTGTGTGGTCAGGTGATGAATGTATGGTGATCCGTGAAGAGGCCGTCCATAGGATCATTTTTTTTTCATCGTGGATGTGTGAACTCTACACGTCTTTGCCCATGTATTTACACGGCTGGCAGGCCGTGTATATTAGAGTTCATTTACGTACGAGAATTTCAGAAAATTTGACAGGCGGCGGCGGAGGGGCTAACAATGCTGCAACATGTAACAATGGGGAAACAATAGGCGAGGTGCACAAGATCGGATTATAGCTCACTGAAACAAGATTTTAAAGAAGTTTTAAACCATAGAGTGCAAAATCGTTAATTTTGAGGCCACGGTCATTGTTTGCCATGATACTGCATCTGCCTGCAACAGAACAGAATCAGCGACCCATCGAGCTGAATGCTAAATCTAGACACACGCTAGAGTGTTGCCATCAACTAATAAACTTGGCCCAAAGCTTGGGTGGAACCTGAACGGAGCATTTCTAATGTTCCGTTTTTTCGCAGACAAAATTGGGTGGACTCGTGGACATATACCATACACATGATAGACCAAACCGTACCAACTACAAAAAAAAAAAGCGAAAAAAGCCAACAAATTAACTGAACAACTGAACTGGCTCTAACGTACAAGGTTGGAGACTGCATGAATTCCTTTACAACATTGGAATAGTCCACTCCTGTACTGTACCAAGAATGCCGGAACAGAACCGCCTGTCGAAACTTATGGACCTTTCAGTGAAGAACATTGCTAGACGCTAGTCACCTACATAACGACCTTCGTACGAAGACAATTTCGGACAACGTTTCTCCCCATCAGTAATGGACTAGACACATACCGAACAGACAACTTACTAAGCATTTCAAATGTCTGGCGTATGTGTTTGTCCACGCTGCTCTACGAAATGGGAAACTGAGCCCAGTGCTGGTGCCTTAACCTATGTCAGTTATAAAGTGGATAGGCACACCTACTAAAGCTATGACCCCTCAACTGGAGAGATCCATGTCGCTATATGACGTAAAATTCCTGGAAGACATCATCGGATCAACTTATTTTCAAATTGGTTCACGTTCGTGTTTATGTTATGAAATTGAGACCGCTAATATGACTTTGTACAATTCCAAAACTAACTTTGTCGCATCGCCCATGCACATACTCACAGTAGCCTACTTCCAGTATTGGACCCTGTTTCTTCCCGGAAAGTCTCTCTAGTATCGAATAGTTCCGATACCATAGTACATTCCGAAATATCACCCCGCTGATTCACGCCCTTGAGAGCTATGAGCAAAGGTGAGAATACCGGAATTCCTCTTTCTGTGGTGTAGTAGTTTTAGTGGCAGGTCTGTTGGCAACTGTAGCCGACAAAAAAGCCAATAATTAGTACATGTATGCCATGACATGCATGGGCTACACATAACCTACAACAGCACAAAGGGGGAAGCACTATTAGGTCTCCGTCATTATAGTCAACATGATGTTTTATTTATTCCAAAGATTATCCTTACAGACATCCCCACACTGTTGTTCAACCACCCTTGGTCTAGGTGGAGTATTTGACTACAACTAACTTTTTTGGGGGGGGGGGGGGTTGTTAATAATATAAACTTTATAATAAACTACCTTGTAACCTTAATTCTTCACATGTGTTGAGATAATTAGCTTTTAGCTTAGTTTGTGTAGTTTGTACACTAAATTATTTAAACGCCCGTCATTCCCTTATTAAGAGGGGGGGGGGGGGTTATGTTGGATGTGTTACTCAGCCAGGCACTTCTCCACTCTGAGACTCCCCTTCTACTGACCTACTTACTTACCTTATTCGTAAGAAGACAGTGGTGCATTCGTGGCATTTATAATTATCGCCGGTTTACGCCTCGGTAATTCTCTTGCGGTTATAACTTGGTTGCTAGTGCTGTTACATTTTATCTAAACTGCTTGCACAATGTTCCTACTTAGCGACAATGTTATAAAGCTTTGGCCGTAACATACCTTTGTTATTCATTGCTCCGTTTCGTATACCTACTTAAGTGTTTCTAGCCACCATCAGTCTCTCTGTCTTCATGGGAGTTTATCATATCACACATTATATCTTTTCCTTTACATCTTCCTCTTTCACTCTGTTGTGTCAGTCTCCTCTACTCCCCCGTTGTGTTAAGGAGTAGTCCTAACGTTCCAGTACCGTTTGTTTTATCAACCAAATAGCAACGGACATTCGCCCTTAGGACATATAGAAGATGTGACTCACATGTGCTACTCTCTACTTCATGCAATTTATCCAACTCCTGATAAACCAGAGAGAAAAAGAGAACCAATGGTGGAGTATGGCACAGACCCTGACCAACGCAAATGAAAGTGAGTGAGGAATAGTTCCATGGAGGATACGAGCTCCAATGCTTTTTCGTTTTTAAAAGACGAAACCGTTTTTGTTCAGTTAATTCGTTTATAGCTGTTTTCGCTTCCCTTTCTTTGTCATTGCTACATTGTTGTCTATCATGTGTATGTCCACTGTCCACCCAATTTCATGCATGTGCATGTTCCGCCCATACTTAATCCCATTCCTATTATTCGATAGTAACACACTAGCGTGTATCTATATTAGCATCTGTCAGCTCGATGCGTAGTTGATTACGCAATGTTGCAGGCAGACGCAGTATCGTGGCATTACGGAAAGCAGTCCGAAAACAATTGAAGTAGGCTCCCAAACCTCACAATGAATAACTATAAATACGTCATTCAGGTATGTCAGACGCCCAATTCAAAATTAAAGACTTCCGACCCTAAGGTCTAAAATTGGAAGAGTTAAGCGAAAACCAAGATCATTTCATTTTACTTTTCAATAAAAGCTTAACCTCTCGCTGACCGACACTGTTAATGCAAGGATAATGTGCTGTACCTTTCCCTGTGCACCATTAACATCTTGTTCGAGTGAACTCTACTCTGGTTTCTGTGCGCCTTGCATTGTAACAGTTTGATATTGTTAGCTCTCTATCCTTTTGTTGTGATATTTTGCTGGCGTAGTTGTTACGGTGTTGTTTTGTGTAGTTTCCTTGTAAGAGAGCTCACACATTAGGCGCAGGCTCTAATAAACAAATCTAAATATATCCTTTTTCTAAAAAAAATTTTCGTGTATTAACAAACTATGTCATTTGAGCAATACCGTCTTGACATAGCAATGGTTAAACCATGCTCACCGATTGTTGATCATATTGCCCCCATTTTTTGTATAATGCCTGCAAAACGGGGATATATTTCAACAATAGTTAAAGCATTGTTTAGGCATTGTTAACTACACAGGGTGGCATAACTCTACATTGTTTTGTTGGCATTATACCCCCATTTGTTGAACGTATCATTCGAATTGGTGCTCGTGTCTGCGTATCGTTAAACGATCTTCCCCTTCCGCAACAAGAGGGAACGAAGCGGTGCTCGTGTTTTCCATTGTGTGATCAATGGACATTATAATGTATAATAACCGAAAAGCTCGGGACATTATAAAACAATGCCCGCGGGCGCTGGCGAGCCCTTGTTTTATAATGCCCTCGGTTTTCGGTCATTATCCTTTAACTAATAAGCACTGCCTGCCGTGCCATGTTAATAATATGCATATACTGATTGTTACTGAGAACAACAAATTATTGATTCGCTCCTTATTGGTCCGTTGCCGTCAGCCCATTGTTGATGGAAGTTTCTGAAAAGTTTCAGGCTGCCATGAAAAAAAATTAGTCAACATTCGTGACATGTAGTGTTGAGCTGTTGATGGGTGATTGTTGCTGATTGTTCCAAATGGCCCTTTTTTGCTAATTTGTGTCATTTAGGATCCACCACCGAAATTAATAAATTGCTTTCTTTCGATACACTTTTCCGTATGTGCAGCCTTCTATTTTCAGAGAAGAAAACGAACATCCCGAACCAAGCATCAATTAAATCGTTTTAAGTACGAAAGACAACTTTCCGTAGGTTAGTACAAAGGAAGGATTTCTTATAATACAGCGAATTTATAACGTTTTGTGATAAAGACAATTTTTAAAAAGTGAGCTTGCATAGAATTACGGCTATTGTTAGGAATATACCTCACTTTTTGTATGGTTGGTCTGTTTCAAGGCGTAAGAAGATGCCTTCTGTATTTGGAGGTCGGGGAGGAGGAGTCATTTCCAAATTAGCCCCAAAAGAAAATAGCAGCTTGCAAGTAATTGAAGAAACTTTAGTCCGGCCAATCAACTGCTGTCTTTTATCATTGCAACCAACTGTTTTTATTTTTCGTTTGAAATGGACCATTTGGTAAGGTGACAATTGTTTTCCTTCCTTTTATGGCTGGCCATTCTAGTAAATGGAGAAGCCATTCCATCTTCAATCTACGAGCACTTTAGCATTATCTGCCCATAACAAAAGAAAAATACAATGAAAAAAGGAGGGAAGAGAACACAAGAACGGGATGCAAGAACGGGATGGTTTCGCATCGTCTGCGTTTTCACTTCGAATTTTCTTTTCTATTTTTTTATCGCATTACCAGTTTCAAAAATTCAGTAATTTTTTTCTAGTATTTACTATATAAACCCCTATAAATATTCAACAATATGCATAAAAATTTAACCACTATTTGCCAAAATGTTGGTCATACAGACTCCCTAACACTCTCTACGACTGACTTACTGAAGGAGTGAAATTAATTAGGCTTCGGTTTTTCTCGGCCATTTGGCAGTTCCAACTTTCTGTTTATGCATTTTGAAGGCAAGTGCGGGACCGATTCAAACGAAATTTCGCACCTATGTTCATTACCTAAAAACGAACGCTAATGGTTTTGTGATATGGGGGGGGGGGGAGGGGAGATAGAGAATCAAAGCACACCACTGTCGCAAAATAGTATAAATTTTAAAGTTAGGCCAAGTAAGTTGGAAGCTAATAACAGGGAAAACATAGCATTTTATCCTCTTTAAACACATAAGTAATTCACCTGTATACTATTTTGGGCCAGTGGTGTGCACCTTTACGCACCTTTACTCACCGTTAGGCCCATTAAGAATTACATGATTCGGAGTCCACCTGGCAAACCAGTCCTCCAAATTACTACCATGTACCTCTGTCGATGGCAATTCGTCTATTTGATTAGATTACTTCTGCATTCTTGTAAAGCTTAGGGAAGTGATGGGTATTACATTTCTGTGTGAGTCAGTACGTCTTTGTAACTATGTAAAACACTTTGTTTTCACCATTGGACACAGTCTAGAAAGAAACATCCCACCCAACTTTCACGCCTGGTTGATCAATTTTAAAGTTCGAAAAAACGTTGAATGCATAGCAGGGTCATTCATGAAATGATTCGTGCTATAGCATTGAACTTGTTCTTAAATACAGCATCAGAAATGTTCTTGGAACTATACAGTCATGGTTTTACAAATGAAAGCACTTTTAGGTGGAGGTGAGGGAAGCTACCAAATTCTCATATAATTCACAGTACTATTAAATATTAAACTAGTACTGTGAACCAGCCAAAGGAATATGAATTTCACTACCTCTTGTTATCCTTCATAGTCAGCTTATAAATACAAGGAAAGAATGGCTTCAGCCATCCCTCATTGCAACATTGCTTCAATGTATCAAGGTAAGACCGGATCCACCCAGTAACGGCTAGTTCTAGATATATCTAAAGTCAACTCAGCAGTTACCACACCATCCACCTGAAATGAACATTTCTTATTTTACCCCGGCTGATGCACCAAAACCCTAGCACTGCCACTGCGTAGATATCACTGCGTAGTCAAACTATAATTTAGGCTCTCTCTCCGATCTACAAAGCACGAACCCATCCGCCTTAAATCAGCCAACAAATAAAGATAAGATGTATTTATACAGCAAAGAAACCGTACTAGACAGAGAAGGGAAAACAACCTTCACTTACTCTCAGTCCAAAGTTATAAACTCGTGCGATAATAAACAAAAGTACGAAATGAATTAAGGTGATGCTATACCCAAATATCAAATACTAAAAATACTTCGCATAGCCACACCGGTAACTTTCACTAGACCCGTCCTGAAACTAGGAAGTGGTTACGCTTGACAACCCCGGACGTCTTGGAATTCCAAATAAGTGCAATGCGGAAAGTAAAAAATTGCTTATAATATTCATAAGGACGCTAATCATTAACTTAAATGGATTACCACTAGTGTTGATATTATAGCTAAAAGTAAAACCTTCGTCCACCGCTGTAAGATAATGGAGAATGGAAAAAGTGAAGTAAAGAAAAACGCAACGCGTATAGATATTAAAATTGGTTTTGTATCAACTGATTTGATGCATGGAAACCTGGATTTAAAAGGGTGCCAAACATTCGTGGTACATGGATTGAGCGAGCAGAGCGATCGATTTCCATGTAAACTAAACCTTTTCAATGTGTGTCTCGCTTTGCCCTCGCAATTTTTCATCTCTCACCTTCGTAGGAGATTACATTTGACGTTCTGCAGATGTTTCTCCAAGTGAAGTGATAAGACGCCCATGGAAAAATCTGTACTGAGCAGGGTGTAAAGAACAATATTCTTAAAATAAGTAAAACAAGAACACCCACATAAAGTGTGTACTAACACAAATTAGGAGTGATGTGTGGTTCTTGGTGGTTACATTAATTCAGTCACGTGTCTGAGGAAATGTTTGCGCTGTGAGCGAAGCGAACGAAAATCAGCGTTTGTTATCAGAACTGTGCTTTTCTGATAAATTGCTTGATCTTTTTGCTTGCCTCCTTGGACGTGAAAAAATAATCTTCTCTCGAGATAAGAGATATCGTATACTACACTCTTTAATTTGCTTGATCGTTTTTTATGTGGAAGGTCTGTCTGGATCAGAAGTGTTCCAGCAAGAAATCTCCTCGAGCTTCGCGAGACGACGCGGAATGAGCGAGCGAAGTGATCGACTCCGCAAGTCTACACCATTAAGGACGCATGATGTGCGTGCGTGCGTGTGTGTTTGTTTGTTTGTGCCTTGACTCCTCTGGAACCAAAGCACCTACAAAGATGAAAATAGGACCAAACGAAAGATAATTAAATTGCGCTCAGTATACATAGGCCTATTTTCATCACTGTGACTTGATATTATGACCCTTGAATAAGCGAAAGAACTTGAAAAACTAACGTCAAAGTTTTTTTTAAACCCTCATGATGACGTCATAGTTTGTTCATGAAAATCTCCTCGAGCGAAGGCAGATGATCTGGAAAAGGATGCACGGAAAAATAATGTAAAAGGACGACGTATTTTGAACACACCACATATAGATCTTAAAATTGGTTTGGTGCATGATGCATTGACTGACTTGATGCATTGAAAAATCAAAACAATAGATTTGGTTTTAAACGGTGTCAAACATTTGTGTTTCTGAAGCACGGTGGTGCGTGGATTGAGCGAGCAGACCGAGACTTATTTTTTAACAAGTTGGCAAAAAAAATCACGTTTTAATTGGGGAAGTTTTTTATGATTTTAATTTGGCCTTTAAAGTCGACCAAGAGTCTACTTTCCAGATTAATGCGCACTTGAATGTGCGTAAAACAATGTGTTTGCCACGTAAAGTAAGCCTTTTCAATGCGTGTCTTGCTTTGCTCTCTCAATCTTTCATCTCTCACCTTCACACGGGATTACTTCTGGAGGAGAAGACGTACAAATGTGCAAACGAACAAATCGTGTGTTTTGAATGATATATGTGAAATGCAGGCACACTTAGGCATGTGATGGACGAAATGTGAGCAATAATTACAATTAGTTTGCGTCGAAATAATCAGTACGTGATTTTGTGATGCTCTTGGAATCAAAGAAATTACTGGAAGCATGGATCGAGGCAAACGTTGCTTGCGGGTGGACAGACTGTTGGAATGATTTATGGTTATCATTTGTTTATGCAGTGAAGCCTTACGAAAAACGCGTATTGCACTCTCACCATATACTTGATCGTTTTAGACGTGGAATTGTCTGTCAGCAGGACAAAAGTTGCAGCATGAAAGCTCCTCGAGCGTAGCGAGACGACGCGGAATGAGCGAGCGAAGCGAGCGACTCCACTAGCCAGTATAATAATTATCGTATCATCATTATTTTGATATTAATTATTCAGCTACTTTTTGTTATATTTTATGAATTCTTCAGGTCACATTTCTTTTGCAGCCCATCTTGTTTTAGTCAAAAATATTCAGTGTAGCAGCTAATAGCAGTGGCTTAGCAAACTACGCGAATGTTTTTGATCAGGTGCCTCATACCATGTTGTTTGTTGCACATGTTATCACCGTATGGAATTTGTGGTAGAATCCATACTTGGAAAAAAACTAGTTATTAAAGCGTACACATTGTGTTCGAGAGTGCTCTCATGCTGCACGTTGGCAGTGTTGTTCACAGATCCGTGACTGGACCATCACTGTTACTGATTTATTGTAAATATTTTCGTGAAACTGTTGACGTTCTCTTGGTAAAATAGGCAGATGGTTCCAAAACATGTCATCCTATACAGAGCCTTGTTGACAATACGTTGCTTTAAACAGATACTGATGCACCGTACAGCTGACGTGGTGCATGGGAAATGCCCATCAACCAGATAAGTCTATAGGTGCATATATAAGTGTTGGCTGACCGATATGTCCAGAATATAGGAATTACGACTGACCCTGACTTATCATTTGACAAGCATATAATATCTCAAGTAATATACGAGAGGCTGGGTACGCTCAGTACGTCAAGTCAGTACGCTTTTCTGCTTAGGAGTGTATCTTACTCTAGTTCGACCTATCATTCAGTATGGGTCGATTTATGGCTTTCCTAGCTTTCTAAGCAAGTGGTGACCCCGGAAAGAATACAAAGATGCTTCACTAAGCGTGTCTCGAGCCTTTATTGTATCCCGTATACCCAATGGCTGCAGCATCTAAACCTTCACTTGCTTTGATGACGATTCTAGGATAACCTCATCACAATATCTAAAATTATCAGAAAAAAATTGGAGGGTGTAGTTGCAATATATGTTCACATTTGTCCGTAACTGTTCTACTAGAGGCCTTGCATGCAACATTTTCAGTCAACAAGTTTTGCGTAACCGAGCAAAATATATACATTTTTTCAATCGAGTAGTGTAATTATAGTATGCTTGGTATAGGAACGGTCTCGATGAATAAATTGGCGCTCTATAACATCAGTTTAGGGAATCTTAATTGCTTGAGGGTTATACGTTTATTCTCAAAATAAATTAATTTCCGGGACTACTGAATTTAACAGTTTTGAACGGTTGTACAATGTACATAGTATATTATATTATATAAAATACAAATGTATTGTAACTATAGTAATATTAAGTACATAGTTGTAAATATGTATATCCTACACAGATTGTCCATGTATATTACACAAATATTGTGTGTAATTGTTTTCTGTCATTATGAACTTCCTGTATAAATTATTTCGTACTTTGTGTATGACATGGACACCCACACTAATCATTGACAGTTATTATCTACA
This sequence comes from Lithobius niger, assembly GCA_023313725.1. NCBI lineage: Eukaryota > Metazoa > Arthropoda > Chilopoda > Lithobiomorpha > Lithobiidae > Lithobius > Lithobius niger. Next base: position 26,216 of record JAHWFP010163575.1, read on the forward strand.
GATTAAAAAAAAAAAGGTATATTTACAGCTGCTGTCCGACTGGTACTGTCAATGGGGTGATGAGTGGGTGTGATGCATTGCTTGAAGAAATATTAACTTTAGATGTTATACAATGATATTTTAAGATGTAATACCACTGATAAACCTTGGAAAAACTATATAATTTCTATAGTTTTTCATTTTCATTGTATGTCTAATGATTTAAAACTATTTGGGCATGAATACTTTTTTTTCGTATTCTGCTTAGCCATTCGGCACTGCAGTAGTTTTGTGCATAAAGTTTCAAAAACTTAGTTTGGTATGTTGAGTCAGCCATAATAGCCCGAGTGCTTATATGAATCGATAATTTGTGTATTTTAGCACGAAACTCCTCTCCATATTTAATTTTTCTATCGTAGGTCGAGGGCGGCAACTTACTGGAAAGGAGGTGAATGCTAAAACGCTCGAATTATAGATTTTATAAAATTAGAAGTGGCATTCGGTGTGATTTTTTTTTCCTGCAAAACTATTCTCCGAAGTAATTTCGATTTACGAATTCTATTTACGATTTATGAAGCAATTTCGAGTTAGGATGTTTAGTCTTACGATATTTACGGTATTTGCTTCTATTTGGTGCAGCGAATAGCCTCATTCGCATTTAGTCATCTTACCAGTAATTTTGTTTCTTTAATAACCTAGCTGTCGATGCTCCATTAAGCCTCAATTCCCCTCCTCCTCCTCACGTTTGTTTCAGCATGGTATTTCGTGTTAAGTTTGGCCTAAACCCCATTTTTAAGCCGCTCGGTAACGAAGCTCAGAATCCTGACGAGAAGCAGCTTAGTGTTTTTATGAAAATCCGACGATTTACGGTATTTCTTATTTACGTCGGCATTCCTTAACACGAGTAAAACAAGATTGAAAACAACCCACTTCCTCTAAATGATACATGCTGTGTAGATATGTATATTCGTCAGTGACCATTCCGTGGCGAGTAAAGGTTTGATTTGCGTAATTATTTTAGGAGATCGGTGTTGTCTCTTCAGTGCAAGTCGAGCGTGGTGCTCGCTTTGAATTCTTATTTCTGTTCTCTTCTTTAAAATCCCTTTAAAAACGTCAATATCTTCTTTATTCTTCCCCTTTTCTTTGTATACTTCTTTTCTACAAATGTCTTTCTGACGCAAACAAGCCTCAACTGTATCTCCTTCTTGGACGACTTGGAAATGCCCACAGGACATCTTTTGAAAGACCACGACCTGGGCGAATTAGGTTAGCAAAAAAGAGCATTTCGTTCTACAGAACACGAACTCTGCATTAGCAGAAAAAGACAAAAACGTCCAGGGAGCAGAATAGTTTAAAAGACGAACTTTCATTGCGGTTCCAAAGTTTGAAAACACGAAAATCTTTATTTCAACCCTAAATGAGGATTTAGTACTACCTGACTGTCGAATAGTGGCGTAAATCATTATTGATAATGTAGCAACCCTTTTCGCGCCATGACGTATGTCTGTCTATACGAAAGCCTACAAAAAAACTAAATCAGCGACGAAAAGGACTTTCTGGAGACAGACTGTCTGGAAAAAGGCTCTCTGGAGAAGCAAGGAAGCACAGTCGCGTTTTTAGAGGTTTTTAGAGAATCCGAGCTCGAATTGCGTCGCAGACCTATGTTAAAAAAACGCGCGTCAACTCTGGGCATAAGTCTGTAGTGGACGAGGTTAAAAGCTGTTAACAAGAGGCAAGAAGAGCGGAATTAAAAATTAATGAAAACTCGATATAAATTAATATAATGGTAGCATACAACATCAATCTTCCTCAAGTAACTATGGTAACTTGTTTTTACAGAGTTCTTGTTGATGGCTAAGTTTAGAGCTGTTTTTGATTTATGACCAGTCTATTAAGTGTTTTGCACTTATTTACTCTGCGAAAAAAGAACTGTGAACTTTGTTTAGCTAAGAACTGTGTTTTCATAGGAAATGTCACTGTAAGCCTTTTAATTTACAGTAATCATTGCTGTGTTTTAAGGCTTACAGAATGCTTAAATTTACTTCTATTTTAACAGTGCTTACAGTAAGCTTTACTGTACTTTTTAAAATTATTTCATGGTTGATGAAAGCAATTTTGAAATAGTTTTTTGAGAATTTTTCGTCAACCTCATGTCGTAAAAACAAGGCTAGGCTCATTATTTTTTAGCGCTTCGAAGGTTTGACCATACACAGGTTTTGACCCTGTACTATGATGGTTATTTAAGGCATGTTTTCTTTCCTCTTTTTGTGTCTTTTATTTTTATTTATATGCACGTCGAAATATAACCTGGCTTTAAAGTTTTTTTGTTTGTTTTATTAGATCGATGGCTGTTGCCAAGTATTTTCTTTATGTAGGCCTTACCGTCTTTAAGCGCTTGTCGACCTTCACAAGAATGGCTGGATTGTCAACTAGGATTTCTGAGTGACACTCTTCCAAGATGTGAGCTGCTATATGATGCCGATAAAAAGATGCACACTGGCTCGTCCACACCAAGCAACCTGCACCGTGAATCAAGGAAGCCAGAGCCCACAAAAAGCCAAATAAATATCTTCACATCCGATTCACATCAGAGTACTTCTGTATTGTACAATGAAGCATTCTCTTCATTACAGTACAGAAGCACTGTAATGAATGGAATGCTTCATTGTTCAGTACAGAAGTACTGTAATGTGAATAGGATGTGAAGAGATTTATCTAGCTTTAATGTGGGCTCTGTACTGTAATGAAGAGAATGCTTCATTGTACAATACAGAAAGTACTGTAATGTGAATCGGATGTGAAGAGTTTTATCTAGCTTTAATGTGGGCTCTGTACTGTAATGAAGAGAATGCTTCATTGTACAATACAGAAAGTACTGTAATGTGAATCGGATGTGAAGAGGTTTATCTAGCTTTAATGTGGGCTCTGTACTGTAATGAAGAGAATGCTTCATTGTGCAATGCAGAAAGTACTGTAAAGTGAATCGGATGTGAAGAGGTTTATCTAGCTTTAATGTGGGCTCTGTACTGTAATGAAGAGATTGCTTCATTGTACAATACAGAAAGTACTGTAATGTGAATCGGATGTGAAGAGGTTTATCTATCTTTAATGTGGGCTCTGTACTGTAATGATAACTCGGCTCACAGAGGTCTCAGGTACTTGTGGTTGGGCTTAAAATGTGAAGAGAATGCTTCATTGTACAACAGAGAAAGTACTGTGATGTGAAGAGGTTTATCTAGCTTTAATGTGGTTTCTGTACTGTAATGAAGAGAATGCTTCATTGTACAATACAGAAAGTACTGTAATGTGAATCGGATGTGAAGAGGTTTATCTAGCTTTAATGTGGGCTCTGTAATGTAATGAAGAGAATGCTTCATTGTACAATACAGAAAGTACTGTAATGTGAATCGGATGTGAAGAGGTTTATCTAGCTTTAATGTGGGCTCTGTACTGTAATGAAGAGAATGCTTCATTGTCCAATACAGAAAGTACTGTAATGTGAATTGGATGTGAAGAGATTTATCTAGCTTTAATGTGGGCTCTGTACTGTAATGAAGAGATTGCTTCATTGTACAATACAGAAGTACTGTAATGTGAATCGGATGTGAAGAGATTTATCTGGCTTTAATGTGGGCTCTGGCTTCCTTGACTCACGGTGCAGGCTTCTTGGTGTGGGCGAGCCAGTGTGCATCTTTTTATCGGCATCATATAGCAGCTCACATCTTGGAAGAGTGTAACTCCGAAATCCTAGTTGACAATCCAGGTATTCTTGTGAAGGACAACAAGTGCTTAAAGACGACATTGCCTACGTAAAGAAAATACTTGACAACAGCCATCGACCTAATAAAACAAAGAAAACAAGCCTTCTCTTCTGATAAGCTACTGAGCAATAAATTCAATTTACACGAATAGAGAGGAATTTGCAAAGGATAAAGGTAATACAACAGAGAAGAATATTAAATGACTAAAACTATGGTTAAGTTTGGTAAGCTTTTATATGGACTTACGTTTTATCAATGTAACCAGCCTGATTTGATCACTACCAACTCCTGCCATCTTTCCAGATTCACTACAAATTAACAATTAATTTAATTGGCGTTCTAGTAAGACATGTAAACGTAGCGTCAGGTTGGTTATTGTTTGTGTATTGCCACCTTGTTCAACAAGTTAGTTTTGACTCAACCATAAATAAGGTAACAATGGTGAGACTGTTAGCTGTGTCAAAATGCATATTCTGACCATTAAATATTTTAACACAGAATCACAATAAACCACGAAGAGTTACAAAACAACATCAGTGTATAATTCCACCAAAGCCAACAACTGATAACTTCAGAATTGTTGTATAATAAAGTCTTCACGAAAAAAGTTTCCAAGTCACAGCCTACTCATCATTTAGACAAAATAAATGTTGCTACCAATATGTTATTAGCCGTTACGATTTGTGTATCCATTATCCCCTGTGAGATGCACCTACGTGAACAAAGAAAACTTCGCAACAACATCGCCGTAATCGCTGCGTCCTTCTAACTCATACATTCCCGTGAAAGATTTTCAAATAAACCTATTCTACGTAGTGTTAACAGATCCATAGGCGTCACAACGCTGGTGGAGGGGGCATGGAGAGCGTGTGTTGCACTCATATTTAAGAACACAGCCTCCCCAATCTCTACGTCCTTAAATTTAGAAACGAGTAGGTAGACCAAAATTTAGTTGTTGTATGCTTGACATCATCACTATGCTTATAAATTTATTTTCTACTTCATTGTCAGTATGATTTAAAACGTATACCTCCTAAAACCCAACTTCACAATAATTGTTGCCCCTACCTCTTAAAATGCTCCCAGCCACTAACATGATTTGAAAATGTGTGTGAAGGTAGGAAGGCAGGAATGATATAGGAGAAAGGACACGTCAACATGGTGGCCTAAACCAACACTAATGTGGCCCTAGACCAACAATAAAATAGAAAGCTGAACAGCTGCAAACAAAAGATCACGTGGGGATTTGGAGTGGTTGGCACGACAACACAGATATTAAAATCATAAAATGAGCGCCACAGTGACTAAAAGCTGAAGATTCAGCTAAAGAGCAACAGGGAATAAACGTGGAAGATGGAAACCTGAAAAGCCGCAGTATACAAACGCAAAAGATGCAGGTAACCGAGATGGGTGGGGTGATTGAGGCTTTATGGCGCGTCGACAGCTAAGTTAGTGCGCCAACCTCAATCACAGTGCAGTTGTCTGGGTTGCCGAGAAAACCCGGAAGAAATTCTCGCTATGTTCTTTTGTTTTCCTTTTTAATTTTTCCTTTCCCCAACAACCAGCTTTCGTTCTAACTTACTAAGAGCAAGGGTAAGAGAGAGCCACAAAAGCAGTCGTCTCTCTCTTGTCAAAACCTCTTCCTACTGACGTACGTCTCGCTTCTTTGTGATTTCTCCCCTTTCATTTCTCCCCTTGGTTATTGATCTAGCACATTTACCACTAATCATTCAATTCCTAAGCATCCAAGCGTGTAGCTTTCGAGTGCAAAAATATTGCACGCTTCAGTGCTTCTGGAGCAATCTGATTTTCCCTTCCTTTTGGTTCCCCCATTTCCCAGCTAAAACAGGGGGATGCAGTGATTGACAGACAGAAATGGTGCCGATTACCCCTTTTCCCTTTCATATTCATCCTGTCGGTTTCCTCTTTCTTCTCTGAGCCAACCCCCACAAACGTATCCCTCGTCTGTCACTCAAACTAACATGTTTTCCGCCATCTTTCCCTATTTGGGTAAGTCACCAAGAATTGGTCATGCATTCATGAATTCTTAATCGAATAAACATTGGAGGACGCTGTGGTGATAAAGATGGGCAGTATTTAACAAACCGAACTTCAGCAACAAAAATTGATAAGCAAAAAGTCACAATTGTTATTGTGTTTCTAGAATTTCGATATTATCAGCAGTGTGGGACCAGTCGTATTCCGACATTACATAAGTGATAATTCGTACCTTTGTTTCTTTGCAAGTGATTTCAACTGCGTGCAATTTTGGAAAAGTACAAAGTGAATTTAATAAAATAAACATGCTGCACGAATGAATTTTTATTGGTGACTAAAATAACTGCAAATGGATATCAAAACAGGTCATTGCTGTTGTGTCGACTATAAACTCCTTATATCGGCAGCAAGCAATGCAGCAGAATGATGGTTCCTGCTTCGCTGTCTTATACACTATGGCTCAATTTGGCCGACAGGCCGACTGTGGCTCATCAGTACAGGATGCTCACAGCCATTCAGACGCTCTATCACGATGTTGCCCTAACTTATTGCGATACTTGACTAACCTGAAAATCATCGAGCAGTCAAGTCTTGGTTGCCTTTAACAACGGATCATTTTTTATCAATGCCCTTTGAGTCACGAATTATGCGTGGCGACTTTTTTATGGTTGGGTCGGTCGTGGGATTCGAGCCGCCATCCACTTGGTTTGGAGACGAGGCCACTGACCACTGGGCTGTTGCTGCTCGCTTTGCTCGACCGGAGCCCCCTCACAAAGCTTGGAATGAAAGTCGGAACTTCGCTTTCGGTCCACCTCGTTAACATCCTGAACGCCATGATGCAAAGTGTTATCAGTAACAATTCTGTCAAAATCCACTATGTCAGTGTTAACTATTATTAATCCAACTTTTGTAATAATACATAGATATTGTATCTTCTATATGCTAGACCTCCAGCAATGTCCTTAGTAACCATGTTTGCTAATGACGATACTTTTAAAAGCCATTTAGATCTTAACCACCGTGATGGGGGGGGGGGAGTGGGGGAATGAGGCTTTATGACGTGTTGATAGCATAAGCAAACCTGCAATTCTAGATCTTACCATACATCTGCACCTCCTTCAAACGAAAAAAAAAATGACTGGAGAAGAGGGCAGATTCATCATCCGAATGTTGTGCCAAGTCATGCGGAAGATGGAAATAGCAATGAACATATTCAAGATGGTGACAGTCACAAGCACATGATGGAACACCGGCTATGCCAAAAACATTCTGGAGGGAATCTCCTTCAAAAGGAAACAATGTGTTGAGTTGGTGAGACCAATACGTAAACGGACAACACTAGCTCTCCTTGGCGACAAGCCAAGCGCCAACTTGGAGAGTGCCTTTAACAGTCCGCAACTTATTGCCGTCTCGTTTGTCCCACAAGGCAGCATACAACCGCAGACGCAGAGTTGGAAAGGCGTCCATGGAAACAAGGCTTACATCCCTTTCGAGAGGGTCAGACCTGGCCTCTTTCATTGCCTCATCAGCCATTCGTGGCTAGCAGTCGCAAATCTATATTTCGGAATTATATCTGGTTGAGATATAATTCGTATCACAACCAGTTGGAATTTATTGTAGCCCTCCTAAATTGTTAGCCTCTTTACTAGTGATATAATTTCCTGTGTTGGTTTAGGCCATCACATGTCTCCCATACGTAGGCAGGCCAGCATACCTAAACATTTCTGGTCTATTAAACACTGAATTGCAAATGGTAACAAGAAAGAAAGAAAAGGGAAAACTTATTTATGTCGTTTGGTTCAGGTTTAATAATGGTTTTCAGATGAAGTAGGGGTTTGTCCTGGCTCTCCAAAAGTTAATGATAAATAAATAATAGTGTTGTTCACTATGAGTTAGTTCCTAAATAAATAATCTAAGCGGATTCCAAAAGTTAATGATAAATAAATAATAGTGTTGTTCACTATACGTTGTGCCTAAATAAGGAAAATACGTTGTAACTTATTAAAGGTCCGGAAATACTAACAACTGCTTAGTGTTGAAGTTAGTAAAGATGAAAGATAGCCGTATGGAAAGAAGATTCAAATTTCTATCTAAGGGGGTGAGTGGTTCCTTTGGCGAGACGTACTGCTACAGTACAGTTCGTGCGTAGGGTGTAAAGAAATCATCATGACTAGTTGAATATGGAATGGCGACAATGGAGACTACATATTTCACTGTAATATATCTACACAAGTCAAATTTTACCATCAGTGAATTCGCAATTACCAGGCTTCCAGTTCGGGGAAGGTGTAGGATGTCATAATAATTACGCAGGAGGTGTTGCCAGTACGCCGTTTTGTAGAGCGACGTATCTGCTTTTCCTACCAACCAGTCGTTCACGATCGTCAACTTTATAACTAGATTAGTATTAAAAAACGCTAAAGTGTATAAAATACGGATGTAAGCCTTAAAAAAAACTTAAAGCCCTAAAGGAACAGATATTAGAAAAAGACATGTAAGCCATCAGCGTCGCACAAATACGTGTAAAAGAGTCTACAGTGACCCAAAAACAAGCTGGAACTTCTTTTACACGTATTAGTTTTCTCGTTTCAGCAAGAATAACACAGAAAAGAATACTGTAATCACCTTAAAATAACTGTAATAATAGAGCCTTTTTAATACTCAATTTTAAGAGCTATAAAAAATTGAAAATCGGTTTTTTGGTTCGACCTCTACGTGAAGGCAAAATTTCCCCAAGAAGAACAACAACAATAATAATTATTGTAGTCACATTAAAATAGCGTTCAAAAGGCTGTAGGCCTTCTTCAATCTTCATACATATGTTTTAAGCTGTAAAACTTGAGCATCGGTTCGTTGGTTCGATTTTCAGGTGTAGTACAGCTGTTACGGGCCAGAATTTGGGCTAATTATG
>JAHWFP010163575.1:58095-74997 GCA_023313725.1 Lithobius niger
AGTTTTCATTTAACTTTCGAACTATTAGTATGTGCGATTAACTTGGCTAATAGGATTAACCTTGGCGGCCTTTCCCTGGTGGAATGATATCACTACCTTCAAAGGCCGATACTTTTTGCAAACTTGGCGGCTTTTTACACCAGTTTTTGGTTGTGGGTGGATTGGTACTACTGTGTTGATCATCAATTTTTGTACAATAATATCTCCCATTCAAGTAGCTTTCAAGATGCAGCAGAATTTACCTTCAAGGGCATAGATTTGTAATTTTTTGGTTAAGTCTATCCATATTTATGGTGTCGAATGCCATTTATAAATCGGTAAAATAGCACATGTAAATTTTTCATCATACAAAGTGTTTGCGACATCTTGGTTTGACTCGCAGTGTAGAGTGGTTCTTGTTTTTTTGCAGATAGGATGACGATGTAAGATTTCATTAAGACATCAGCCGTATAGTCCTCGTCATATGAAAATATTCACTTCTAGTGGATTTTGCTGTGTTTCGTTGAATACGCGTTTACCAATGCTGACGGTCGAGGAGAATTAGGAATTATGTTAGAAAAGAGCTGAATGGCCGATCTTGGCGAAGATTCTCCTTTATCCCCTGCCAGGACAGTAAGGAAATGTGTCCTTTATCTCTGCTTTGGCAAGCTGCCATATGCTTGGTGGAGGGGAAGAATCGTCACGTGCAAGTCAGACCCCATTCCCAAACGCATTTGTTTCGTAACCACGCAGTTAAGGTCAGGCACCTCGATAGCATCGTATTATGAACTTCAAATATTCAAGGAATTGTTTCCAAGTCGTCGAAGACACCGAGAGGAAAGCAGCGTTTTGTGGCGGTAATCCTAAACCCTCATCGTTGTCTCTCGTGTTGTTATAGCAGCTTTTGGGTGAAGGTTAAATTGATATTGTCGTCGTTCCCTTATAAATGATGTCAGCAATAAAATGACGAGTGTGTGTGTGTGTGATGGGTGGGGAGGAAAATATGTAGAAAGCATGGGCAGAGCATAACAACAGCCTTGATAGGATAGGGTGAAAGGATGAAATAATTTTCTTCAGTGTGCTGCTGTCGTGTGCACATGTTTTGACTGCATCTCAGACGTTATTTGCTGGTGGCGGGTTCTCTACGAAATGATGCACTTTAGCCAAAAATCTAAACAAGTAATTGGCTGAATGTGGAGAAAGAGAATTAATTGTTCTAACTTTTATTACAACCTTTCGATATTAATGATTTTACTTACACTTTGAAGAAGGCCTACTGAAAAAAAGAATTTCATGTGCCGTTTGTTCTAGCTTATACCAAGTTGCAAATGCCTGGCGTCATGGTTTAGCTGTAAACTCATAAACTCCACCTTTACAGTCTAATAAGCGTAAATACATCAACTAGACTAAATTTCTAACCATAATTTTCGCCTCACTTTAGGTCTTAAATTGAATTTTTTAAATCTATTTGTTATTTTGACAATCTTTGTTTTCTTTGCGTAAAACTAACATCGTGCTCGACTACTCTGAAAAGACCACGGTCTATACTAAAAGACCGCACCGCCCCTTTCTGCTTCAGTAATTATATAGGTCGAAGCTTTACTTGTCACTGATTGGTCATTGACAAACAAATTACATATCTTGACAGTATATCTTACTCGTGGCAAGCTGTTTGCTTGATACTCGTTGGAATTCGGAGTTATTATGCCCGCATTAGGGAAACAACATCACTTTCGTGAACCGCTGGATTACGGAAATACAAAGATGCTTCTCGTCAGTATAAGTATATCTTGAAAAATCGCACAAAAATTAGGTTAAGGCCTACGTAATCCGTAATACCAACGCCGAAGCGAACAAACTTACAGGTGACATGACGAAATGGGATGGGGGCTAGTATCGCTACATCAAATAGAGCAAAATATCGTAAATTCTAAACATTGTAAAATCGTAAACATCGAAACATCGTGAACAATGAAGACATCGTAAACGTCGTTGGACCTAGTATACTCAACATTTTATGTTAAACATTGATTATTAATACTTTGTAATTAGTAATTAGTAATTACGACTTCGAATCTAGTAAGAATAGTTTTGTAGAAAGAAAGTCAAAATTCTCAAACCGAATGCCACTCGTGCTTTTATGAAATCCATTAATTTGTGGGTTTTAGCACTAATTTCCTTTCCAGTATATTTACCTCAACGTTCGGTGGCGGGAAATTATATCTAGAAAGTAGTTGCGTGCTAAAACACACAAATTATTGATTTCGTAGGAGCACTCTGGGTGTTATGACTGATTAGACAATTTTGATTCAGCCGCGAATACTTACGTTAGCAATTTTCAAACAACCTGTGAAGCCGTTCGTAATAAAATATTCAATGACAGCTTATGCACTTGAGGAATTTTTTGGTTGTTTGCCCTGAAATTGTCTCTTGTGAATACAGTACAGGGAGTGTTGGTTCCTCTCTCACGATCTCCTTTGTCACATTCTAGAAAGACTATCCAGAAAATATCGACAAAGATTACTGCTATCGTTAAACACAAAAAATTTTTGGAGTGAAGTGGGAGGTGAAGAAGCGGTTTAAGGTAATGGGATGCTTAGCGAAAATCGAGTGGGATTGGAGGGCACTTAAATTAAGATCGATCTTTGCTTCGTTCCTTCCTTCTGTCGTTCAACTTGTGCGTGCAAGACACTTAACGACAAACATACGAAAGAAAAATGAAAAAGAAAGAAGGAAAGAAAAGAAATAATAAATAAACGCAGAAGAACAAACACTCTCGTCATCACGGTCTCGTTGCCGTGGAGGTTCTCCACCTCCCTTGTGCAAGGACACAAACCGGCGAGGAAGATGTGCCAATTATATCTCTTGCTTTGCTTCCTTGCTTCGTCGTGCGCTTATTATTGCCAGTTTAGCCTAGTAGGTTAGGTGCAGCTTGCACAGTGATTCCAAACGAACCCATGTAAAGCCCTAAGCAGACTGGCTGCTCAAGGCTTCACGCCGACGTAGTATGGTGTAAAAAAGACTTCAATATTCGTCCTTAACGCAACACCGACCATACGATTGCTGCAATGTTGACCTTCTAAGCACGTAGTTACGCACAGCTTCGCACGAAATTTTCTTGTCTGGAGAGGCCTTAAGTGTCAATATTACAGCGGTTTAACTTCTTTTGGGAAGCGTAGTAAACTTAGCACAGTAACTACCTTATTAATTAACACTGGCGATAGCCAGTGTTAGTAAGAGTCACCCTAGGATCTCCGTGTTAAACTTTCAACTTTGAGAGCTTATAACTCCGTCAAAATTCAACATATTTAAACCAAATTTGGAATCTAGTCTTGACTAGTCAAGGCCTGTCTACAGTCCAAAAATTGTGAACTTCAGTCCAGCCAAACCCGAGATACAGAGAGGGGCCAAATAGACAACTTCTTGTTCTTGGTCTTGTTCTTGTACTTTTCGTCTGTCCTCTCTACAGGTCAAACTATTTGTCCTGTAAAGCTGGTTCTTAGCTCATTTTACAGGTATTGCTCCGTAGATGTGCCCTTTCCATAAGGACTTTTCTAATTGGTCAAGTGGTTCAAGTGTTACGGAGCTCTAAACGACCAGATTGATTGTTTTGCATTGTTTTAAACATTGTTATTATGCAACAATGCCATTTAGCAAACGCCAGCTGCAAGACGTAGACTGAAGATTAAAGGATTTGTTTCTATTGTTAACGCTAGCGATAGCCAGGTTAGTAAGGGCCATAGCTATTTACCGAACTTAAAGGCTGCGCAACAAAAAACACAACAAATTAATTATAAAGGTGTCACACCCCACCCCTCATCCACCACCACACCTATTCATTACAATTCTCAAAGTAACATGGATTAATAAACAAAAACGTATCGTTAAAAGTTAAAATTAAGGGTCTAAAAGTCAAAACCTGTAAGGAACACGGACAAGCTTTGACTGTAAGGGTCTAGGTGTCAAATTTGGCCAGTAAGACGCTGCTAAGAATTAGACCCTTACTACCGGGTTTTTGAGGAACAGCTGTCCGAGATCGTCCTATAAAGACCCATGTGATGATCCAACGATAGTGGGGGTGTGGGTTTCCTACTTTGCTTTAGGTTGACATTTTTTTCCCAGTTTGGACGAAAACGGCCAGATCAAGAAGCGTCTATTCCGCCTAACACGATGAGGTATCCCCCCGCAAATTAAAAATTATTCACCCCTAACAAATTGGTCATTCATCATCAAGTATACTAACTCCATGAAAATTTTCACATGCAGATATAGGTTTATCACCGATACTTTGATAAGGCCAATGTCCTTCGCTGAAGGTTTGCAAAAAATTTCAATGCTGAATGTGTGCATATTCCAGTATAGCATTGTTTTCATAATAGTTTGACGTGCCCGCTGTAACACTTAATGCTCATGAAGTACTTCTGCCTTTACCGCCAATTACGTTACGACTAAAAATGAATATACAGCGTCCCCCCCCCCTGCATTAATGTTTTGCGTGTGGAATAGTTGCAGGGAGTTTGACTGGGGCGGTTATGTTAATGTGGTGAGCAAACGATGGTGAAAGGTTAAAAGTTATTTAGAGCAGATTCATTGCTTATAGATGTTTTAATGGTCAGTAATTTAGATGTTGCACTCGCCTGCCACGACACAAATCCCTGGTTTAAACCGTACTAATGTGATGTGGGTGAATAGTGGTGAATTATTTGGGGCATGATGTTACTTAAGTGGGGATAATTGGGGGAAATTGGGGAATAATTTCTAGTGAATGATCGAAAATAAACAACTTCCGGTGGCTTCGGTCAGATTGGAATGAAGGAGGGATTGGAACTACATTGTTGCCTAACAGATAATCTATTACAATTGTCAGCTAGGCAGGGCACGAGTTACATTGTTGTTACAACAGAATTGGAATACATATATTGTTTCAGGATAATACATTGACAACTGTAGAATGCTTGGAGAGGAGGTAGATTGAGAAGTAGGTCTCACTTGTAAGGCCAATTGTGGTGCACTTGCAATTAGCAACAGTACGAGAGCGTCCAACATTGACGAACCTACGGGCGAAAGCTGAGACCAATCTCTACAAAATGCCCCCACCCCCCAAGAGAAATTTGAGGTGGCTTCGTACTCCTCGTTGTTTGAGACTTGACCTTAAACGAGAACAGCAATTAGAAAAAGTTCCATACACTTTACACACTTTACACTTTCAGCCGTAATATGAGGAACGAAGGTTACATATAAAACTACAGCTTATCAGACGATCGCCCATGAACAAGGATGCGGAACGTCTGAAAGAGAACACTTATTAGTAAACTTAAAAAAAGTTTCGTTCATTCTTTTATTGGTACGGTTGAAGAACCGCTCCAATACCTAGGGTTTCTAATAAACATATAGAACAGCGTTTATATGGTGAATTCAAACAGGTTTGACGAGTGTTTTTTATTTAAATAGTGACTATGGGAGCTTCCATTACGCCCCCAGTACACACAAGTCACGGCCTACAATAACAACTAAAATGTTGCACAAGTCGCCGACCAACGTGGCCATACTGCTGAATCCAAACGCGTCGACTAAATACTCAAGAAAAGTATTCATAAATTAGAATCTCAACGGATCCTAAACAAAAATGTCCAAAATGTGACGTTAGAGCATCAATATTGATCATGCGATGGTCGTGGGGTTTTACCCAAAGCAGCAATTATTTAAATGCCGATAAAACAAAATTAAAGGCACTAGAATAAGTCAAGTCTTAATAATTGCCAAAAAAAGTAAGATTCGAACATGAATTTACTTTTAAACAATCAAAGATATTCAACACAAAACGGAGAGATATTGTTACAATAGCGCGACACATTCACCATTTTTATTTTTCAATATAAAACCAATGTGCGATCCAGATAGCAAGATCAGTGGTAACATGCCTTCGAACGATATGACGTAACAAACAGGCCTGACTCAACAATGGGGTTAAATAATTGCACTTATTCATCGCTAGCTCATGACCGCCCATCACGATTATTCCGCAATTCATTCAAGCGTCTTTTAATTGGGAGAAGAAAGGCCGAATAGCAGAAATCCAAACTTAGTACCCGAAAATCGAGCACTGATTGCTCGACAAATCAGGTAATCACTGAAGTGTTCAAGACATTAAATGTCCACGATATTGTTCCTAAGTTTCTTAAGAGCCAATAAGGATTTAAATTATTAATTGTATACATATTTTCTGTAGGATCGACTTAAAAAGTTGCGGTACCAATTCATGTGAAATGCCAAAATGGCGTGGTGCAGCGATGATCAATGGCCAAGACGAAGTTCCACTGTGATGTACCAGATCCGAAAAAAGAAACGGTGCATTATTCTTAAGTGTTCATGCACCCAAATAACCAAAATATTTTTAACGAGTTCTGGATTGACGTAGCAAATATTCTAAGAGGCTTACCTATTACTCTAACGTATTTATCGTAATAAAAAAAAAGGAAATCAGTAGCCTAGTCTAAAAAAAAGTCAGAAACCTAATAGCTTAAAAAAATTATCATTGGGTCGTGATGCAAAATCACTAAAGGCATTAATAATTATCGTAAAAAGAAAAATGAACAAAAGTTGCTGGTAACTAAGGTGTGACACGTCCAAAATAATTATACTTGCAGTTTTTTCTTAAATATTTTTCGTGGCAAGTTAGATGCTTTCGAGTATAACGAAGATTTGAGAAATTGATTATGTTTATTAATCAAAATCACGCAACCACGAAAAATTTATTAAAGGAAAAATTATTGTAAAGAAATTATTAACATTGGCAGAATATTTTTATTAAAAGAAATTATAAATGCTGTCGTAATAATTATTAAGTTTGGTTTAAAAGAAATATTAATATGTACTCTATAAAGTTGTATGTTCGCCTCGTTTAGCATAACGACTAACTTGTTTGCCTAACACAAAAAAAAGTATGTCAAATCTGCACTAGTTTTTTTTTTTTTTAAATTTGCTTGAGGTTTTAAATTAGGTTTGCGCTATCATTAGTTGTTAAATAAAGAATAATTAATATGGTTGGTAGTTGTTTATTTCCAGGGGGCATGCAGCCGAAATACAGCGAGACAAGTGTAAGAAGAAAGGTTTGCTTTTGTCGGGAACCCTAAAATCAAATTTTTTAAAAAAGTTCCTGATTGCATGCAGCAAGTTAAATTTTATAAAAAGGGACGTAAAGGAGAAGATTAGTGTTATCTTGTATACCGTTTGCAAGGACGGATAAGGGTTTTAATGACCAGATCTCTATTTTTTTAAAGGATGTGCGGTGTCCTAAGTTTAAACATTTTTAAAGTAAAATTATGTGCATTAGCTTTATTTTTCTTTTTAAATAAATGAAACATCATGTCATGCGAGGCTGCTGTAGCGCAATGCCGTATGGATTATAAAGCATTATATTCTGGAAGTTTAAAATGTAACACTAGGTTACAAGAGCATGGCGGAAATAAGGGTAGATTGCATAAATTCAAATAGAGACCAATTTATACAACTTCACTACAAATTGCATGTAAATGTATAAAGTTCACAACAACATATTATGGTGGTTCAGTGGTAGAATGCTCGCCTGTCACGCGGACGGCCCGGGTTCGATTCCCGGCCGATGCACCAAATTGCAGGGAGTTTGACTGGGGCGGTTATGTTAATGGGGTGAGCAAACGATGGTGAAAGGTTGAAAGTTATTTAGAGCAGATTCATTGCTTATGGATGTTTTAATGGTCAGTAATTTAGATGTTGCACTCGCCTGCCACGACACAAATCCCTGCTTTAAATTAATGTGATGTGGGTGAATAGTGGTGAATTGTTTGGGGCATGATGTTACTTAAGTGGGGGCAATTGGGGGAAATGGGGAATAATTTCTAGTGAATGATCGAAAATAAACAACTTACAATGGCTGCGGTCAGATTGGAATGAAGGAGGGATTGGAACTACATTGTTGCCTAACAGATAATCTATTACAATTGTCGGCTAGGCAATGCACGAGTTACATTGTTGTTACAACAGAATTGGAATACATATATTGTTTCAAGATAATACATTGGCAACTGTAGAATGCTTGGAGAGGAGGTAGATTGAGAAATAGGTCTCACTTGTAAGGCCAATTGTGATGCACTTGCAATTAGCAATAGTACGAGAGCGTCCAACATTGACGAACCTACGGACGAAAGCTGAGACCAATCGCTACATAGTGGTGGTGGACCTAGCATGAGACATTATTATTTTTTCCCTCTTTTAGTGTAACGCATGCAAATAGTTCTATTGCTCTGCTTCACCTGCTCTGCCCCTATCTGGGGCAAAGTAGCCTAAGAGTTAGCACGACCATTTCATGTGCAAGAGGTCCTCAGTTCGATTCTGACCTCAGCCACCTCTGGTATTTTTGGAAAGAAAATGGCCCTGTGATGCCTCGTGCTCATGTCGATTGTGGCATGTGAAAGATCCTAGAATTTCCGATTGTAATTACCTAGCAAAATTGTCCCTCTCTCCTTCTGGTGCCATGGCTTCGGTTGGGACCACGGTAAACCAACAGCTCTGCCCCTACCAACTATTAAACTTAAATTATCCTAATATACCAATCATTATTACAGTATAATTTAATAAATGTTTTCTTACAGTCCGTGGCCAGCCTGTGCAACGTAATTCTTCCAATCAGGTGAAACGCGGCAAAACAGCTACAAGGAAATACCGCTGGAGAAAACTACACTGATGCTGGTAAAGAGCCAATGAGATAAATCTTCCAGATGTAGCTAAAGGTACACAGCGATTAATAAAATAAAAATAAAAAAATGTATAATTGTGACAATGTAACGTCTTTAATGTTTTACAAATTGGATTCCGCCTAATGAAGTCCCAAACCACCATAATTTGTTTTCTACAAATCCTAACAACATAGTAGGAAATAAAACACAAAATCGCAGAAAAATGTGTAGGTATTTTACGTATACATAAGACCAGCTCTGCGGTGATACAACCGAACAAGTTTTTTCAGTATGGTGAAGTCCAGTCCAGCATCCGACATAAGTTATAATGTAAGCTGGAATGATGTTGGACGTTGGCGGGGTGTAAGGGGGAGGAGGTTCTAAGAGAGAGCGAGAGAGATCACAAGAGTTTTATTTGAAATAACGGTCAGGGATCTTCTTCCGTCGCCGTTCTTGCTTCCTTTTTATGCCAGTGGTGGCGTGAGGCTTGGTCATCTCCTAAATCCTAGTGATGACCCAAACGTGCCTAGAGAGCAAGACAACAGACTCCATGCTACCTCTCCTCTTCCGCGACTTCTACTACCAAAATGTAACTCTGCGAAAGGGATGGAAAAGGCTCTGTAGCTTTCCTGTTTGTTTATGGTTTAAAGTGGTGGACCAGTGCGACCATAAGTTATTTTGATGGCAAAACCGTCAAAACCACGCCTCCTTGGACCACATGCCTAGAAATGGCATATTGTGGGCCAGGTAAAGATATTTAAGGAAACAAGAACATGGAAGAAAGAGCACGGCTGCACAATGGTTATTTAAACTCAAAGGAATTTAGCCTTAGAGTTCAACAATGCAATTCAGCCGAAGAGCTACAAAAAATAGCTAGTAGAGGGGGGATAGTTGGTGTAATGGCTCGTCGACAGTTAAGTCATTAGCGCCAACCTCAGTCACAGTGCAGTGGTTCGGGTTGCCACTGCACCACACATTACAGAGATATTAAATAAACCCCCAAATCTAGATCTTATCATAGATCTGTACCTCCTTCAAACATTGAAAAACTCCGAGCAGGAGGACAGACTTATCGCTGAATTGAGGCGCAATGTCTCGCGGAAGATGGAAACGGCGACGAACACCATGAAGGTGGTGACAATCAACAAGGAAGTGCCGGACCGTAAGTGGCCGTCGACACCAATTGCATTTAGGAGGGACAACCCCCCTCAAAGGGAAACAGTGAGTAAGTCGGGCGTGACCAATGCGCAAACGGGCCAACACCACTTCTTCACGGTGACTGTGGCCAGTACAGAAACTTGGGAGGACCGAAAAGGGCGCCAACACAGACCCTAAAGGATGCAGTTGAAGAACTATAATGAAAATGCCGGCCGACGGCAACATTTTGATAATGAACTGGAAACCTTAGAATGGAAAGTATACAGAACAGAACAGAAAAAAAATTGGTGCCGGCTAAAAGGAGCTGGTTGTACCCCCACAAATATGATTTATATAAACATGATTTATTTCTTAAAACATGATTTATTTCTTAAAACATGATTTTTAAATAAATAAATCATGAACCTGGCCTAAAACTGGCCATCTACTAAAAACTTACATTGATTAATACAAAACAAGGACCAATTGTATGAGACCTTCTGCCATATCAAGTTTTTACATTAGTGTAATCCAGGTCAAAACTCTGAAAAACAACCAGTAAATACTGTGAAAGATGGATGTGCTACTATTCCATTATAAACCATGTCAAACATTACTTTCACATAAAAGCCGAATCTCAAAAAGCGTACAAATGCTAGCTATATGACAAAAAAAAAGGTTTTTTCCCCTATTTTAGCTAGAAAATGTGAAGTTTAAACAAGTACTTCAAGTTTAAGCAATTCTTGTGTTTTATTTTTGGGTCATGCAAAAAAGGATTTGAAAAAAATCCCTCCAATCCTTTCCTGCTTAGTCCATTCCCTGTTCTTCCTCTGACCATTCTAGAGAAGATCTGGCTTCCGTCTCCCATCCATTCGCATCCCTTATTAAGATTAAGGATTTGCACGTGAGCTGTCTGCCTTCTTCCAGGGGTTGGTGGGAAAGGAAGTTAATAACCACGAGGCCGAACAAGGTACTCCCTTGAGAGCATCTTCTCGTGCTATACCGTCCTCTCTTCCTCCCCTTCCCGTCCACCATCCCATCCCATGCTTCCTTACTCTAGAACTATATCGTAAGATGCCGAGGTAAAGTAAGGTCACTGAAGTTTCACTGACGCCAACGGGAAAGTGGTTGCATAGTTAATGCGAGAGAAGGGGAATTTTATGTTGGAGATTTCAAGATGCACTGCCAGCCTTCTTGTTTTTTTTTTTTTAGGTTGTTTCGTGTTTCAGGCTAGTAGTGTGACATGTAGTTGGCAACTTCCAATTGGACAATATTTCATCCCCAGTCATTTTTCTCATCGTGTTTTTATTGCGAATATATCTTCTTACACTCAATACCACATTAGGAAGAAAGGATATGGAAGGAAGGACACGGCAATACATTGGTTATTTGTACCCATACTACACGAAACTGGCCTTAATTTTGATAAGCCACTCATAGACAACAGAACGTACAGCTACAAAAGAAGAGATCAGTGGAAAAATGGGGATGTAGAGAGAAATATTCAACAGCACACGACGTTGTGACGCAGAAAAGACACAAAGAGAAACGTTAGCAGACAGCAGCTAATGAACCACAGAGTATACCATCAAAGGACCCCCGCGCACTAAGGGACCAATTCGAGCGACCAGGTCGCTGCGGCCAACGAGAATGCTTACGGTATGTGTAGCACCACGCACTTGGCGGCCGCCGCGGCCAGTCATTCGCAGCGGCCACTGGGATCCCGGGTGGCATGCATGCGACGACAGGGCGACCATACTTGCTCCGTGTTCATTTTTCACCACGTGATCGAAAATTATCAATGAAAAACGGACGTGGCCGCGTTGCACGTCGACGTGTTTTTTGGCCGCGACGATCACTGGCCACGCTACCTGGCCGTCCAGTGCGCGGGGGCCCTAATAGTATTCAGTGCGTCTGCAGACGGACTGCTAAATTAGCTTCGCACCCTCCACTGGCGGCAAATCAAGTTCATACAGTTTATCTCGTGCCCAGACCACTACAAAACTGGATGCATAATAACTGGAGATGCAAACAACTAGGGATATTGCTCGGAATTTGCTCAGCATATTGCTCGTAATGTGTACAGCTCGCGTAGGTAAAGGAGTAGTTTTAAACGTTTAGGTGCTCGCAACGGTCGTGCCAACCGCATTACCCCGAATGGAAGGAATGAGTATCTTTTAAAACATGTTTACTGTACATTTTCCATGGATCCAGCCAACTGAAAAGTTCGCATCGTGCTTCTCTGCTATGTATGATGCAAATTTACTTTGGAAAAGTGTTTCTTGGCTGTTTAAATAACCCAGCTTAAATCGTTGACCTTACCAGAGAGAAAAAAATGTTTGAGAAATTTCCGGCACGTGTAAGTCAAGCCGTTCAAATTTGAACCTTCTGGATGTTTTAGAAGGAGCGAAAGAAATTGGGTAAGGGAGAGGAAGAACTGTGGATTTGATCTGGAAAACTATCGATCATCCAGAATTTGGCAGAATCGATTCCGTAGCCGTTGAAGGAGGTTGGTAGTCTTGTCCTGCTTTTTGGCGGCTTTTTGTATCAGTTGTTATTGGCCTCCTCCTTAAAGCTGATTTATTGGCCTTTCCTGTGTTGCCCACAAGACAGCTATCAAATCCCCCCACCCTCTTCCCCCCTTTAGCATTGGGCGATAGTTGAGGTACTACCGCAGTGAGCCTTGTGTATTTTGACGTTCGTAATTAAGGTTATTTCGTAATTTTGTATTACTCTGTTTATGTTTATTAATTGTTTATATTAATGGACTTCGCTGGTTTATTTTCGCAACACCTTTTGTGTTTTTGCTGTTTGTGTATTTATCTAGGTCTTTACTTAGTGTTTATGATAATCCACGGCAGCCATAAAACACAATGTCTGTCGTTTGCGCTTGTTAAGAGGCGGACTTCTCTGTGATGCGAGGCCTGGTTGCTAAGGTTGGAATCTGACAGTTGGGAGTGCGTAAGGTAGTTCCGTCGCACGAGAAACGTTGGTGGCTGCCTTTCTTTAATCTGCGTCCCGAGTTCAGCACCAGCTTACGACGTAATTTGCTTACGAAGTAATTAGAAGAAGTGGCCTTCTATTATTTTCTACGGTTGTTGGTGTGTTACTATTCGTTCTAGGGCCCACATTTCAACGAAATGCACAAGTCTAATAGCTAATTCATTGCAGTTACTTCAGTGCACTGGTTGATGAACTATTGTTTGCTTTGCAGGCTATTCGACGTTATTAGTGCTTTTTCCTGGACGGTCTGACTACCCATTCATAGTATGCATGGAGAGTTGACTACTCAGTTAAAAGACCAGCTAGTGTTACTGCGGGCAACACTCATATAAGTTGTGTGAGAAGACATATGAACATTAAACATTAACTTAGCGACAGAAAATTATTCCTTTACGATATTTACGATCTGTCCATCAAGTCTACTGTATTCGCGTTTTGCATGTCCAAGCCCATGATTAATTATAGCCCTGCAGTCAGCCAACTCTAATTTCTCCACAGTTAGTGCCTGCAATACTCTACATTTCAAAACAGTAGTAAGAAAGGGGATTTGCTCAACTTGTTTTAAAGTGTACCCCAAAAGTTCATTTACAGGAATGAAGCATACGAAGTAAAGGGCACTACAACGAGTTGTTATTTGCACCCATACTTTATTTAGCCAACAATATGCTACACAGCTGAAGAGCTAAGACAAATTACCAGTAGAAAAAGTAGAGGGACCCAAAAGGGTTGATAATGCAGAATACAAACCATTCAGAATTTGCTACAGAGTCACAGAATACGTCGCAAAAGATGCGGCTAAAGACACAGAGAGAATAAAATGAGGTTTTGGCTGACGTTTATTTAACTAAAACGAAAAACCACCAGGAAAAAAATCAAGCTAAAGTAGGTTACAGACCTTTATCACTTTTAAGAATTTGATTACCTTCACAAGATTACTAGGAATAGTAGCAAATATATACTAGGTACGCCCCTTTCGGTTCGGCCGCCATCTTGGATCGTGACGTCACTTCCGGTTTGTGACGTCATTCTTTTTTACGTCAAATTTCCGGTTTTTGATGTCATTTCCGGCTGAAGAAGGTGTACGTACTACAGCCATTTCCGGTCCATCATATTGGATCCGCCATATTGAATAAATGACGTCACAAACCGGAAATGACGTCAAAAACCGGAAATGACGTAAAAAAACGCATTTTTTCGCCCAGAAATGACGTCACATTTTCATGGCTTTACCCTCTTTACCCTCAGTTACCCTCCTGACTGTATTTACCCTTCTTAACCCCCCTTACATATTGAAAACCCAAGCAACTACTCGAAGTGGCTGAGACATTTGAAAGTATCAGAATATCAGAAAATAAATAGACAAGGAAAGCATTCAAACTACAACTAACTGCTTTATTCATCGACACACAAACAAATTACATCGCAAGTATGGACTTGGCATGGATGTACATGTTTTCAAATTCATCATGTGAAAAAGGGAGGAACGTACCATTTCGATCCATGTAAGCAAACACGCTAGTACTATCACATGAAGAAAACAAAAGGAAATCTGATGCGATAAAACTTTCAGTTTTACAGTTCATAGTATCTTTAGTGGAACAAACGGAGGATACAAATAGATGTTCTTCAGTCGTCTGTTAGGACATACGTACAATATCCAAAGTCAATAGTACAGAATTAAACAATAAAAACAGCAACAAGAATGTCTTAAAAAACCAAGGATGTTTCACAGCATCGAGCAACAGCCGATAACCGTCTATGATAAAAGCGGCGCAACAAATGAATCGAGTCACCAACAACATCCGTTCATATAGGTGATCACGTTCGATGTCTAACGACAATTATTAATAGCAGGGTCAATTTTGCACAGTCCAACCAGTAACTCGTCAAAACCTATTGGCTTGGGCTTCCTTTTGTTTGACGGGCAGAAACGTACCATTAGTTCAACAATAACGCTCCCAGTAACAACTTTACCATTAAAAAGAAGCTCACGGTTTTTAGTCCATCCTAGTATATCCTTACGTGATTTTATATGTGTTAGTTGATGTGAAATATAAAACCTGTATGTTTCAGGTACTGCTGAATAAATAGCCTGTTCAATCTTAGTTAAATCCCCATCGTCATCTACCTCGTCATCGTGTAGATCCATTATCAACAAAGACTAACAACCAAATGAAAGTAAGACACGGGAGACAAGCTTTCATATGCAGCATTTAATAAGACCTAAAAACTACAACCAATAAAATACAAAATGCCAAAACCAGCCAATAACATACAACACCCACCATTGATTACAGACAAAAGTATATGCACAACAGCACGTAAAATAAAAAAAAATTACAAACAGTATAAAAGCCTGTAAAATAAACAAAAATCACAAACAAAAAGTATTTTTAAGTTCGGAGCATGACGAAAAAGGTTGTCGTACGAAAGTAGTCATAATTGTCACGCTCCAGAAAAATAAAAATACTTATCGTTTGTTTCGTAACGTACAATGACCGTACGCAACAGAATCCAATCCTGTACAATCAACGAACCTTTTCGTGTCGGTCACAGATAAAGCCAATTTATTTTGAACAATGCTGTAAACTTCATGGAGATAGGACCTGATACTAGACTGCTCAAAACTGAAATACTCATGATCACGTACACAACTATTGTAATGATCACGTGTAACAGTACCCTGTAACACAGATTTCTGCACCCCTTCCCCACTTTTTTGTTACTATTGTTACAAGTATAACAATACATCTTACCTTTCAAACCAATGAACGAGTCTCTGGGCAACGAATTGCACTCATCCTTGAAAACTTCAGGTTTAGCCTTGTTATCGATACAATACAATGGATGACTAGTTGGGTAGGAGCTAGTGTCAAAAAGATGCAAAGATTGACCCATGTCGGTGTACACATCTTCAGTTTTGATTTCGTAAAGAAAACTATCTGTGTCACTTCCCAACAATCTACAATTCTTACAGTACCTTTCCAACATGTAGTCGTAGTGATGGGAGTACATGACTAATTTACTCAACTCCAAAACTGCACAGCCTAAAAAAAAAGATTTATTCAAAGTCACAGCTTGTTTACGCATTTTGAAAAGCATGAAGTTATCGTCCAAAATATCGAAATACTCGACCGTAGGCTTGCTCATCAATTTGAGAGACTTTTTCACGCTAGTACTTAGTGTCACATTTATGTACCGCTGTATGTTCTCAATAGCCTTACCAAAGATAGAATTATTTGTAGAAAGACCGCTCAAATTCACTATTTGCCTCTTTCCGTTTCATGCTGTTAAAAGAGATGTATGGGGCCAACCACGCTTTCTCGGTGAATTTAATGCCAGAATGAATTTTAGTCACTTTAAGCCCCTTCGAAACGTAATACATCAAATTCTTGGAATAGCAAATGTACTCCTTACATTCCATCAAATGAGGTACTAATTTTCGACCTGGAACGTAAGGTCTTTGTTTAGCAGCTTGTTCCTTGTTAAAGGGAGACAACATATCTTCAGTTATCGCGATATGTTCTGGAGTCAAAGGGTAGCCACTGTGAGAATCGCGCAAATCATCCGAATAGTCGAGATCAACCTTAAGTATGCAAGGAGGCAAAGAAGTCAAATCAAGCGAAGCGAGCTCCTGTTCTGTAGGCCATACAAAATGTGAATAAGGTAACGGCATGTTCAAACAAAAGCCGTACAAATTATTAGCATCTACGTACATAAGGTAACTGCGTTCAACATCGGGATCATAATTTGATACCAAAGGATTATTAGCACGGGCGCACCGGTTAGAGATTATACTGACACCACCTCGTATGGCTGCAGTAAAATAATTGTACATTGTAACATCCGTCAACAACTCCAATCGCTCACCAGTTATTTTAAGCGCCGCTGTCCAACTCAGACCAGGGAGGGTGTAAAAATGACAAGGATCTAAATTGTACTGTTTCAAACTAAGAGTCCTAAACTGTTCGAACACGTCAGTCAAAAGAGCATTATCAGCCAAAACTTACATGTCGTGGTAATGACCTAGTGTCTGACAATTTGTTTCTCTCCAAACCGTATTAGCGTA
>JAHWFP010163575.1:82093-105236 GCA_023313725.1 Lithobius niger
TCCATGGAAGAGTTACTAGGGAGGGTTAAAAAAATATCCTCACTCATCTTAACTGCTCCAGGTCAGACACCCAAGTGTTCATGGAATTTGGATAACCTTGCCATTTAACCAAATACTCGGTCCCTCCACCCCTTTTTCTACGAGTCCTAAGCACAGTTTCGATCTTATAAGTTGTAGGCTCTACGACTTTCTGCAATTCCTGCTTATAAAACGTCCCTAGAATCGGCTCACCCATCCAGTCTTTAACCGTATACGTCTCAATGGGATGTTTGTCGTTCTCTCCGCTCACGTAGACAATTTCTTGAGTCCATTTTGGAAGGTAGCCACGAGTGAAAATGTGCGTCTTCAAAGCCATTCTCACTGGATCGCCAGTTTGGAACCCCTCACCATAAAGATTAACGTAAACCTGACCAGAATTAGCCTCGGTTACCTCGGTCGGCTTCATTTTAATACTGCGATAGTAAGAGTTGTTATACGAATCAACAATGTCTTGTAAGGCATCGATAAACCTCTGGGTATTGTTTTTGTGTAAATAACGCGAAATCCTCTCGCATACGGAACGAATTACGCGTTCACTTATGCTTGCCTTAAGTTCTTCGTTGCGCGTAGTATACTGTTTGATGTCGTGCTGCCTAAGCAACTGTCCAACCGCTCTGTTTTGGAACTCACCGCCTGAGTCACTGGTGAAGAATCTAACCCTAGAGGCCCTGGGATCCAATAAAATTTCTCTGAGGGCCGATGAGACGGAGAGCGCGTCCTTTCTTTTAATCTGCTTAACCCAAACAAATTTACAGAAGGCATAACACCAACAAAAAATTGAAGTTGTCATTAAACGCCGCAAGGTTCGTTACGTTCACTAAATCGGTAGATAATGTGTCGTTAGGACCACTCAGCATGATCCTATTACGCCGAAACTGTCGAGTGACTGGTCTAAACAGTGAGTAAGTTTCTTCAGCCGGCAGCCATTTTCCCACGTCGGTGAGAGTAATTCGAGAATCAATAGCTTTGGCACGTTTATACAGCTGCCTCTCTCCACCCAGACTGGCTGGGTCGACTGGTGTATAATAAAGACGATTTAATAGATCTTTAAAAAAACTAGCTTGACCAGGATAATTGGCATTTGCGGCTTGCTAAGCTCCACCCACCATGAGCGCCAAGCGCTGCATCATTGTCACCGGAGGTGGATGAAGCAACTGCGCGAGGCAGAGGAGGTGGTAGGGGTAATAATATACCGCTCGAACGTCGTAAGTAACTCCGCCTCGGGATCAGTGACGTCATATATAACCATTCGGGTTCTGTCGACATCTTTGTCCGAAACGACTTATTGTACGAGATCCGACCGTGAATAGTTGCACGACGTTGGATCCGGGGATCGCAAGTCCAGTTTCGTGATCTATCACCTGACCCATAGAGTCATAAAGTACTTTGTTTTCTTCCAGATATTTCCTTATACGGCCGCGGTACTTATCCGGTACCCAGAATTGATTACTGTCCTTCTTAGTGGGCTCGTTGTACGGGATACGAGGGACAGTGGGCTTGTCAATGCCTGTGTCGACGTCTCCGATCGCGCCTTCGTCCCAGTCATACAATGACGGCTGCTACTGCAGCTCTGCCGCGCTCGCTGCTGCCCCCCTGCACGCTGTGCGCGCCCCTGCAACGGGGGAGGGGGTGGGGGGCAGTTTTCACTGCCGCGGCCGTGGCAGCGGAAACGGGCGAAGTACTCGTCGGTGTGCTCCCTGGCAATACGGATGTAGAGCTCGGATATGACGGTGATGATGTGGGTGGAATGGAGGGTGCACCGGCCGGTGTGGTCACCCCTCCCACGGAAGACATTAACACGAGTAAAGGCTCCGTCACGTATTTATCGTTGACGTCTAAAAAGCGTTGCAGAGTCTGGGTGTACAGTTTTGCTTTGGAAAAATCGTCAATGTCACTGTTGGCTAACACCTCGCGCATGGCAACGTCGAGATTACCCAGTGGACGGACGTACGGAGATTTGGTCAAGACGTTGGGGCCTGGGGCGACGGTTGGTGGGCCACCACTGACAGCTGCAGCGAGCGAGGCAGTCTCGTCCACGATAGGCACTAGTTGTCATGCTTTCAATGTCATGCGTCGAAACATAGTTTGTTTAGGTTAGTTTAGTTTATCTGGCAAATATTCCACTCACTGTGTCTATTAAAGGTGCTGCAACGGCGCCTAAAATGGGTGCTAAAAACGGTAGAAAACCGCCGGTTTGAAGTTTAGCTATGTGTTTAGTCTTTTTTGCACGAGAACAGTTTTTAATTGAAATTGCGAGCAGAGTTTTCTTGTAACGTTTCAGCCTCGATTTCAAGCCTTGCGAAAGTGGAATGTGGCCCTTTAATAAATTCAGAGCGACGACGCAGAGAATATCTTGGATATTAGCGCATGACAACAAAGTTTTTTTCACGTGCGGCTTGACTTTTTTAGACGATAGCAGCACGAGGATGGGTAGGTAGTCTTTCACCCGTTGTTTAGACATTACTTCGGCATGTAAACAATTAGAGGCGTTTTGAACAAATCTCCTCTGAAACGAAGGTTGTCCGGTGTGTCGGCTCTGAGATCTACGAACAAATAAACTTCCCCTATCCATTGTTGCCGTCTTATATACGCTAACAAGAAAGACGGGTGAGTATCCCATCTGGACTGAAAGATGACGTATTTGCCCGACGTCACGTACGTTTTTGAATAAATACATGTAATGCGTATTGAGGCTTACAGTACGCAAATTTTTCTGATACATGTTGTGACATATTAAAATTTCAGTTAAGTTACGATGATGACCTCCCTTTACCCACGCGTCGTTCAGGACATCGGATTTTATTTGGTGGGCGACGTCGTCCAAATAAAATCCGATGTCCTGAGCGACGCGTGGGTAAAGGGAGGTCATCATCGTAACTTAACTCAAATTGTAATATGTCACAACATGTATCAGACGTCGTCCAGGCATAAAACAGCACCTGAAGGCATCGAATCGTATATGTCACTATCGAATCCCTGTATAAAGGTTATCGGAAGTTTGAACTTGGATTTTAAAGTTTCGTAAGCATTTTGCCATGCTCCGTAGCAAATGGTCACGGAGGTAGGGAGGGGACTGAACACTTCTTCGGCATTTAAAATTAATTTAGAGACTAATTCAGTTTTTCCGACTTCAGATGACCAGATATCAGGTGGTTATTGGGATGCTGCAAGGATAAATCCATGGCTGGGTTTGAGGGAACCGTAAAAGTCGCCTGGCTTTTTATAGGGGGAGGGAGTGTACCTTTAACAAAAATATAATTTGAACTGTACAGTAATTTTTTTTAAGGTTTGTTTCGCGGAATAGAGAGTGGTGGTGTTCTTTAGGAAACTAAATAATATATTTACATCACAAATTTTTTTTTGTTTAAGCAAATTGAAGGTTACATTTCAATCTCGTTTTTTGGTGGCGAGTACTCAGCATTTACATTTGCAATTCTCGCGGCGACGTAAGGGAAATTAGCGGCGTACTTTACTAAAAAAGGGTCGCTTAAATCTAATGGGGCGTTTGCATATTTTGCTAGAAGGTTCGGCAGTAGCAGGTCGAATGGGACTAAATGACGGTCGGCTGTTTGCAGCGTTTCGAGTGGATGAGGATCGTTTTCATTAATGTTCGTCAGATAGTTCTTTTGTTTCGTTTTGGTAGACAGAGGCACGATCTTGTGGGTTGGGTGCACTGATTCCGTAGCCATAAGCCCCAACACTACATCCAAATTAACTGGTCTCAAAAAGCGCAGGTACACATTAATCGAGTCAGTAGTATAACAAACGCAAAATCCTTGTAAGTCAAATTCGTGTTCGAATATTGATAGGCAATTAAACATCATCCCCTTGCCCATCTGACCGTGAGCTGATTGTTTCACAATGGCGTAACAATGGCATAAATCGCCTACCTTAGGTTGTTTAGGTGTGAGTTTCCTACGCTTCAGTAAACGTGCGGGACGGCAGTTGGGTTCTCTGGCCGGCGTAGGCGGCTGTTGAGCGGCGATGGATTGCAGGCTGGCTGAGGAGTCGGCTGGTTGAGACGGCTGGACGGCAACGTTGGCTGGTCGAGGTGACTGAACGGTGGGAGCAACTACCTCGTCGTTGGGCTGCGCAGCGGTCGGTGAGGAGACGGGTGCAGAGATGTCTTGGTCCATAGTCGTCGTTGTGCGTTCTGATGAATGGGGTGCTGGGTGAGAAGTATTGTAGATGGGTGGGAAAATTTTGAAAATTTAATTCCTCGAAATAAATTTGTAATAGAATTTAGCTTTGAAAAAGCTGCAAGCTGCGGCTACATGATTAGGGCAGAAATTATATCTGTCCATCTCACAGTAAGAGGGAGCCAATGGGTTGTTAGTTGGTAATTCCTCTCACGCTATATTGCACTTTTACTCTAAATATTCCTTTAATTTTTTTGTCCCCTTTAACAAAAAATACTGAGCCAGGTGAGACACACTGTAACCTCTTGATCTCATTAGTCACAACGAAGACTGGGGTGTCAAACGCTTCATTTTTCAGTTCTTGTTGCAAAATGAACCTTTCGCAGTACGAAATAGTCTTGCGTTCTTTTTCGCTGATGTCTGATTCCAGAACGGATTTGGGAATTTTGACTATAAAGTGTTGTTTTAAATCGTGACCGACGATCGAAATTTCCTTCAGATAATAGAGCCCGTTGATCGTGACGGCATTGAACGTCACTATAAAATCTAATTTTCTATTGAAAATTTTCAACTGTGGTTCGACAAAAGTTGTATCCATTCTGAAAGCTGGTCAACAGCGTCGACTAGTATCTTAAATTGCTCTACGTTCAGATCCACAGACTTTTTGTACGCATTAGCGAAATTCACTATGGTTCTGTTTAGTGGTTCCGAATGATAGCAAGTAACCGTGCACTTGGCTGTCTCGATCAAGACTGCGAGTGGGTTTTCTTGCTCAACAATCGGCAACCAGCCTGGAAACAAAGCGCTGACGTTATAAAAATCCTCAGGACTTAACGAGATCCCATATGAGGTCGCTGTATACCCAACTGGGTTTGGTGAATATTTTCTTACATGAATTTTAATGCTATTATTGAATTCCGATACTTGTGCAAAAAAATTGTTGCCAAGATGGACTGAATGTTTGGGCTTAATCGGGAGAAGAAGGTTCGACATACAGAACGCACGTAAATTTCACTAGAATAAAAAAGAAGGAAATTATTTAATAAAAACGTTGGTGAGACAACAATTGTAAACATAATTTATTCAAAATCTAGGTCAATGTTTTCTTTTAACACGTTTAACTGCTGAGCCGTTAAAGTTATCAGCCCATTTTCAGAAAATAAAATAAAATCATGCTCATCTAGAGTTACAACTGCTTCAAAAACAAGGTACAATAGGGTCGGAGTGCCCGATAAATTAAGAATCCCGTCCTCCACGAAAGAAGGCAACAATGGCTCCATCTACTGTCATTCTTGCAATGATACCAGGAAAAATTGGTTCTCATTGATCGTGTAACTGCCCTCTACGACTGAAAATTTAGTTATTTGAGCAATTGAATTGGTATAATTTATCTTGAATAATACGTTCCCACCTAAATTTAAAACAAAATCGCCCATTGTTGTCCCTTTTCAGTGAACAGAAAACAAAGTCATTTTTCGTTGAAACGGAAATGTACGTCAAGAGTGTTAAATAGCCACTTGTTAACTCGTTTTTAACTCGTGCGAGATTTGCAAATTGGAGTTCTAACATTACCACGCAACCGTTGTAGACGGGTGTTTGGAAAGTGACATAGCGTGTGGGAAACGATACGTGTATTTTTAGGTTGTCTGAATGATAAAGAGTTTGGGGTAAATTTGATAGAAATTGCCATGCGCTTAAACGGTTATAAAACTTGGCCTAATCATGTAGAGATATCTTTATGCCGTTCAAAAGATGAATTAAATCTTCTTCAGTAATTTCAAAACGTCTAATATGTACGTACAATCCCGTACTAGGTACTAACAATTTGTGTACACCTCCCAAATCGTAAAATTGTAATTTCATGAATTCGAAATATTCTCCCATATTTATAACACCTTTCTGCCTGGTAGGGTAGGAAAAGAAAAAAATTGTTATAAGTCTAAGTTCTAATTTTTGTTTTCAAAAAATAAATAAGAGCTAGAGAAAAGTACTGTAATGTATTGGCTTACCTCGAGAGCTTGAATAAGGATCCTTGGTGGCCTTTTGAAAATTTGTTTGTGGCGAATTTTGCTCGGTTCCGAGGGGTTTTATACTCAGGGAAAATATACCTTGTGGGTCTTCTTGCCAAGGTTCCACGCTTCTGACGTCATAGGTAGCGAAATTTATCCTTGGTTTTTTAAACTAATTTGTGTTTTCTCGCCTGTGACGTAGAAGGGAGGTGGGATTAGCCTCGAGAATTAACCACAATTGGTTGGCCTCGTTTATTCGACGTACGTGCGTCCTTCGTTGAATTGGGAAAGTGATCGAGTCAAGTATGCCCCGTGGCATCTAGTTTATCGTGAAAATCGGTCTGGTTTGAGTTCATTTGCGTCCCGTCTGCCAAACTATCAACATGGTTGTTCCGACACCTCCCGTTGTCCACCCTGTCCTGTGCAGGCTCCCCTTTACAGAGTTTGTTCTTCGATGTATGGTAGGTGAACTTAAAAATGATTTGTTCATTTGATTGAAGTCTTGTAATATTCTTTATTTTTATGTTTTTAGCACGGGGATGAATGCTTCGTCCCCGACGAGGGGCTTGTGATGCCCCTTACTTTGTGGGACGTTTTGAGGTACAATTTTGAGATTTGTCAGCTTTAATTTAATTTTCTGCTTTTAAAAAATTTTATTTTTTTTATTTTTGCGTGTGGTGTACCTTTAATTCTCATTTCAGGCTTCATTAGCGGGGCAAATCATTTTTGCCATTCGACGTACAGTTGTATGCGTGACGGTAGGGTACTTTTTCAATTATTTTATTTTTCGTTTTGTTCGTGTCATTTGCATCTTTTTTTTAATTTTCGTTTTCAGTTTATGTTTTGTTTCTGTGTTTTATTTCTTTGTTCCTTGTTGTCAGTGTGACCGATCTTTACCGATGGGCTTGCATGTCGTGGGTGACGTGGTGGAGGCAGTATCAGCCCCGGCCTGTGACCAGTGCGGTCACTGTGTGATGTGCTGGACTTAGAGGTAAGTGGCTTTTTTTTTTTGACTAGGGTCCCGTTTCAATAACTGATAACGTGGTCACTTTGCAAAGTTCATTTTGGACCGTTTGTGTTCACACGATTTGTGATATTGGTAGGGTTGATTAAAGGAATCTAAAACAAAGCGACGAGCAATTGGTGCAGATTAAAAATTAGTCATTCAGTGTCTCATCATGGTGGGGCTTGTTTTGAACATCATGTTTTCGGTCTTGTTCGGAGCAGGTTGCAGCATGTTGAGCTTTGTGATTTTACAGAACTTTGCACCGTGGATGTCGTCGATAGACAACGAGCCAACAACAGGAGGCTACGGACATGTGCCACCCTCAACCACAAGTGACGGGTATGAAATGCCCTTGGTATCCATTCGCTCAACTCCACCACCTCTGAATACACGCAACCCTCCCACGACTTTGGATAGAGGTGGGTTTCGTCAAACTATACCTCGTATGTTGACAAGAGATTTGCCACCACATCCGTCTAGTGAAACGACTACTCATCATCTTATGAGAGAAACTTTCTTCAGTTTTCCTCCTCCTCCTCCACCTGAACATACACGTAAAAGTGTACGTTTCTCATCAATGATCAGAACAACTAAATCTAACCTAAAACCTGTACCAACTAGTGGAGAGATTCAGTGTAAGTAACTCCGACATCAGATTAATGTTGTAATATAATTTTTTTTGTTTATTTCGTATTAATTTTAGTATTGTTTGTGTTTTTAGAAATTTGCACTATGGAAATTTTCATTCGGAAATTTGTATCATTGGTATGTTATTGCACGTTCGTTTATTGATTTTTATTTGTTACTGATCGTTGCAGTTATGTATTTATTTTTATTTCTGTTATGTTTGTTATTAATTCATATATTTTTTTCTTTTTGTTGTTGATTCTTAGGTTTCAAGTCAAGTGAGAAAATGAAATAGTCTCTGAAAAAGTTTTTTTTTAATTTTTTTAAATTTATTTTTTGAGTTTTGATTAAAAATTTTATCTTCTAAAATTTAAAAGTGAACTGTATCAGGGCGAAGAGTGCGTCTAATTTACACTGAAGTGTTGTGTGCTTAACGTCTTAAAAAGACATCGATGGACCAAAAAATTATGACTACATTTGTACGAAATTTGTTTTAGTCCGTTGATGGTTATTTAAGATGACACGCTTACAACACTGACATGTTAAGGAGGCGTATTTTTTTTTGCCCTGGTACAGCACTAAAAATCAAGGGACTTTTCCGCAGTTCCCACACCCACCTATTGAAATACACATACACAATACAAGCTGTAATTTTAACTTAATAAAATTTGTACTTTTTTTCAAAATTTGCTTAAAATTGCTTATTTCTTCAAAATTTTTAATAATACATATTTTTTAATTGCATGTCCAGACCATTTTTCTTTATATTTCTTAACTTTTTAAAAAAAATTTTTGAATATGGTCTGGAAAGGGTTTTCAGATACCCATTTTTTTGGTTATCAGGTTTGTCCCAACATTTACATAAACACATCGCCGCGCAAAACAATACAAATATCTAGCTTTCGTGGAGTCTCAGACTTCACAGCTAGGCATTTTCAATAAATTGCCCCAAATCCACGCCCAATTATTTTTAATAGTGGGACTTAGAAAATTCGCGGATGTACATTTAGCTAATGTAATTCAGCTTTAATTGAACTACTAGGCTATTTTTTTTTACACGAACATATCGTATAGGCTTGTTAGCGCATGATTCAAGGTTAACTAGGTGCTTCAGGAACTAGTTTTTCACATACATAAACGGGTTTCTTCGGTCTGCTTAATTATGCATGATGAAATGAGTTTTTTTCCTTCGATTTTTACGATCTTTAATGGTTCAATTGGGCAACATTTAAATGAAGGTTATGAATAGTAATTGAACAACCTTTAAAGGAAAGTTACACGTTAAAATGGTATCATTATTAAGCACGAAAAGAACATGATATTGTTTTGGTGAGATCTGATATTTACGTTTTGAAGTTGAGGACATCATACTATTACTTCCAACTGTCTCGGGCACTTCGAGTATTTTCTTGGGTCAGCCTCTTTGAGTAGCTTCCCGAGTTTTCAATATTCAAGAGGGGTTGGGAAGGGTAAATACTGAAATACAATAAGGAGGGTAAATAGGGATGAAGAGGGTAAAGCCATGAAAATGTGACGGTATTTCTGGGCAAAAAAATGCGTTTTTTGACGTCATTTCCAGTTTTTGACGTCATTTATTCAATATGGCGGATCCAATATGATGGACCGGAAATGGCTGTAGTACGTATACCTTCTTCATCCGGAAATGACGTCAAAAACCGAAAATTTGACGTAAAACAAAAAATGACGTCACAAACCGGAAGTGACGTCACGATCCAAGATGACGGCCGAACCGGAAGTGGCGTACCTAGTACATATTTGCTACTACTACCTGGGTTATCACCCAGAATGTCTGGTAGCATTCAGTTCATGCACAGCGTATTAGAAATCACTGAGGATGTCTGGTAGTATTCAGTTCGTGTACAGTGTACTATAAATTATAGTCTGACACGTTGCCCGACTCTACCCTGTTTTATTCTTTTCTGACTCCAACTGACTTTTCAGGGGCAATGTAGAATTTTAATAGGGACTGTGTTTTGATCTACTGTTATAGCTATCCTTCGAAGTATCACGTCGATTTTTATGTCAACATCATGTCAATTTTTTTATAAACCCATCCTCACAAGGAATCTTTTTCTCCACACCAGACGACTTTTGAAAGTGTTTAAAAGTCTCATACGTTCCTTCGTCGGTATAAAAATAAAAAAAACATATAAAAAGCACGACGTTTTGAAGTTAGTTTCACCTCGTCATCAGAGCCACTAAATCCACAAACGTTTCGTCAACGTGTCAAAACATACAGTTCGTAAGAGTGTCATCATATGGTAGTAAAATTTTAAAGTTGGAAATAAACATAGAAAAACGATTTAAAAGAACCTAGGCTTAACCTGGGTAAGCGTAGGAGGACCAATCTACCTAACCCCTTCGAATGCATGCGGTGAAATGAACAGTTTAAATATTATTTTGGCGGAAGTTTACGGAAAGTGGAGGTTGGTTTATTATTTGAAGCAAGCCAAGAGATTTCAAGCCATGGTAGAACTGGGACGTATTCCTTGATATTTCTATTTTCAGTCAAAATACGATTTTGCACGGGGTAGGTGTGAAAGGATGACAAGCTTTTCCAACTTAAGTCTTAAACGAAGTTTATTGTCAGTAAAGAGGGTGGCTGGTTCTTTCAGGTTTGGTGTGTGCCCTGTACTTAACCGACCTGAAGAGCTTCCCGTTGCAAAATAAAGCTGTACTAACAAATTGGTTTCATTTCTTAATTTAAAATTGGATTTATGTGCCGTGATTCTTTCTTTAAGCGTCTGTTGTGATTGCCCACATACATGGTGTCGTATGCTGGGTAGAAGCAGGATATCCGATATACTGAATTTTTGGTTGCTACCCTGCTTTCTTTCTTATTGCCTGATTTTTCAGGTAATGTGAGCTGTTTTAAGTTGCTAGAAATAAGTCTAATATTATTTTCTGCAAGAATTCTGCTAAGTGGTTCAGTATGTCTTAGAAGTAGTGACGGCAAAATAAAAATCTGGTTTGATGTATAGGCTTGCATGCTTGGTTGAAGGGCTGTACTTATTAATCTAGTCAAGTGGTAAAACAGGTAGCCATTGGCTAGATGTTT
This sequence comes from Lithobius niger, assembly GCA_023313725.1. Lineage (NCBI taxonomy): Eukaryota > Metazoa > Arthropoda > Chilopoda > Lithobiomorpha > Lithobiidae > Lithobius > Lithobius niger. Next base: position 92,993 of record JAHWFP010163575.1, read on the forward strand.
CTGCAAAGTGTTCTTCAGCAACTTTTTCCAGAATTGCTTTATTGGTCATTTGTTAAAAAATGTGCTTAATTTCATCTTTTGCGACGTTAACTTTATGCAAAGGATCCGCGTAGGACGAAAAATCTATTGTGCGTGTGGATCCACCAAAATAGTATTTAACCTGAAGCGTCGGTTACCTGACTTTACTTCTCCTTTGCATTCGCAGGGGTGAGGTCTATGGGTCCTCTTAATGCTGTTTGGCCAGGTTAAGCTTAGGTTTTTTTTAGTCGTTTTCCTGTGTTTTATTTCCAACTTTAAATTCTACTACCCTATGCTGATGCTGTTACGGGCTGTATTTTTTCTCATGTTGATGAAACTTTTGTGGATTTAGTGCACCTGATGACAAGGTGAAAGTAACCTTGAAAAGTCGTGCTTTTTGTATGTGTGCACTGGTTGATTTTTTATTCTTATGTTTATTGCTTTGTTTACTTCATTCCTTGGTCGGTGCTTGGAGCCTACGACTCTGAGCACTCGTTTGCTTGTTCAACTTGTTTAAAGTCCCTGGGGAACCCCTCACAAAACTACCAGTTCACGTTGGAACTAAGTTGCTGTTGTTTTTAATTATGGTTAGTGGTGGGCTGTCATTTGATGGCAATGATGTGTGAAAGTAATACAAACCTTTCCTATAGTATTTTATCCATCACTGTAACGTTCCCTAGCCATTATGGATTAGTCCCCACCCAGCCAAATACAATAAAAAAAAAAGGACTACTTAACATAGAACAATTTAGTAATTACGATGATGTGGAAAACTGAACAGAACGAACGTAACAGAATCAAGCAGCACTGCAGAACAGAATCTTTTCAAATGAAGCGTGCGCCCATTCCTACTTCTCTCTCTCCCCCCATGAACCAAATGGGTATGGCCAAACCACTTCTTCGCATGCATTTGGTATTGTGTGGATTGTAGGCAAATTAAAATGTTTCTGGGTCCTCGCTTTGGTGATAGTCGCGGTACCGGTAGCGTATATTTACACATATTTGTCTCGATTTCGATTAAATATCGACGTGGTATTTTGTGCATTGGATTGCCAGCCATGCTGGCTGATGCCTACGGTACCGGAACCAACAGAACATGGAGGAGCAGAAACTGCGTCGGGCTGTAAGCGACGTATTCTGGGATAGATATGGAGGTAAGGATTTTTATTTTCGGTGACTCAACTGAACAAACGTTCCATGCTATCGTAGACAGAGTGAGGTACTGGTTGCTTCACTAAGAGTTGATTAAATATTGGCGTGATGTGTTGTGCATTGGGTCATCTGCCACGTCGGCTGAGGTCTACGAACCGTGGAGCCAACAAAATATTCAGCACGAGTGGCGGAATTTCATCGTTCTGTAAGCGACGCATTCTAGGATAAAAAGGAGGCAGAAGTGACTGTCTCTCATGAGGAAAGTATGTAGGTCAGCATGCTAGGTACTCAGAGGAGTTTTCCGCTTCTGCAGTTAGCGTGGAGTCCTCCATATATTCTGGGATACAACAGCGGCATTTTTTTTTTTTCACAAAATGAACTGAACAGAACGTTCCGTGCTATCACAGGTAGAGTTAGTGTACTAGACACTTCACTGAGATTTCGATTAAAAATCGGCATTGGACGTGTAATTCTTAAAAGTCACTCCTCCAAAGAGGAAAAATCCTCGAAACCATAGCTAAAGCAAAGGAGCTCCAAAGTAATCGAGATTACTATTTTCATCAGTGACTACAATCCTTCAGTAGAATTGCCAGAGATTCAGAACTAATGCAGAGCAGTTCAAGATGCTTTTAAATCGGTGTCAACCACTTAGCTCCTGCTTGCAGGAGACTTGTTTTAAGCCAAGAACCCAATGTGTGTGATCAAGTAATTTGCCGTATTACACTGAGATGCTCTTCTGGGATTGTAAACAACAGTCCATGAGGTTAAAAGGCATAAACCTGCAGAAAAATATTTTTCAAAAATAGCAGGCAAAACCCCAGCTTTGCCTGCTATTTTTTAACGTTTATTTTTGCTTCTGAAGATGTTACTGTTACCGAATTACCATATATTTTTATCCAGTACGAGAAACTGCGTGTTAAGACTGCGATTGTGGGCTCATGATGGTGTGGCCGTCTTAGTGAAGCACTCTGACCCTCACAATGAGCACTGTGAACTGCTTTTCAAGCTGTGGCACTGTGTATGTCAATCCCTATACTTTGTTCCATATTATGTTTTCAGAAAACTGACTGTATGACGCAACGTTTTCTTCCACTACGAGTGCAAAAAATTCGTAAACATCCCATTCGTAAACTCTAGCAGTAATTTTGTTGAGTCTCCAAGTGTGATAGCGACATGTTTTTGCACTCTTAGTGCAAGGAAACGAGTCGCCATCCATTCAGTTTTCTGAAAACATAATGTGGAACAAACTATATCACAGTTCGCTCCATTTATATTTCACCTGGGGATTATTCAGAGTTAATAGCCTGGAAAACTTGTTTGCTGAGCTTCCGCTCCCTTTCGTATTATTGGGAGATTTTATAATCGTCATTCTCTATACTTTGTTCCACATTATGTTTTCAGAAAACTGACTGTACGACGCCACATTTTCTTCCACTACGAGTGCAAAAAAATCCGTAAACATCCCATTCGTAAACTCTGACAGTAACTTTATTGAGTCTACAAATGTGATATCGACATGTGATATCGACATGTGATATACTCTTAGTGCAAGGAAACAAGTCGTCATCCAGTCAGTTTTCTGAAAACATAATGTGGAACAAGCTATAGTTGTTACACTACTACGATGGAAATGCTGGTAATTTCCAGTGGCATAGAGTGTATTCCACCGAGACCACTCTTCGCTGGCACTTGTTATTACTGGAACCAGACATTCAAGAAGCTTTCTCTAAAAGGTAGTACTTTGTTTCTCTTTTCTTTGATCTAGAGACGGAATTCGTATTCGAAACGGCTATGGTACGCGTAACAGCTTACATCATTTCACGTAGGCCCTTTATTTTGATCTGTTTTACCATATGATGTTGGCGCCCTACAGTCTCTTCGCCTTACTTGCAGGAGACCTGCGTGTCCCAAGGTTGGGTTTTGAGCATAACTGCCTTTGCTGGCTGGAATCAAAATGTCTCCGTACTGTGGTCCATGTTTGTTGATAACTTTAGTCTTCACTTCTTGTCATACAACCATGCTTCGTGCAAGAGTTAATTAGAGGCAGGGGAAAGAGGCTTTCGGTCTTTCCAACCAAAACTGTCTGTGTCCAATTTTGCTGCCATCAGTGGCTTGCATCGTGACCCTAAACGCCACCAAGGGGCCAAGGGGGAACTCCAATACCGGTTTTTGAAAAGGTTCCATTCTGGGCCTACTGTTTATAAGAGAATTACTAGGGTTCCGTATTTAAAGAAGCTGCGTGCCAAACGAAACCATTCATTAAATTCCAAGTGGACTTTAACTGTTACTGACTGGGGCGCTGATAGAACATGTTGCTAAAATTGCACCTTGCACTTTTTGGTTCTAATCTTGCTAATGGTACCGTTGTGTATGACTCAGCCAGCAACACCTCACTTAGATTTTGGACCCAGTACACCACTGGTAAATCTAACCTGCGGTGAGTGCTTTTCGTGCCAGTCCAGCCTAGGGGAAAGAGGGGATCTTTACTTGCCCTTCCGATTTAGGAAATTATCCCTGTGAATCCTTCTTGCGAAGTAGCATTTGGTCATAGTCAACAGCCTTGCCAGGCCTCCTATTCCGGAACCTGCGTTGCGTTCTGAGATAGAAAGGAGGCATGGTTTTTCCGACGAATCATCTGAACGGAATGTTGACGTGCCCCAAGCAGAAGTCATGCTAGAAGACAATACGAATAATTCTGCTGTAGGAAACTCCTAGGATTCTTTACATGTCACAATTTTTTTACATGAGCACGAGGTTTCACAGGGCTCCTCTGTCTCAAAAATGCCCGGGGGTGGCAGAGATTAGGCTTGAACCCAGGACCATGGCACAAGAGACAGTCGTTCTAACCATCCGACAACTTTACTGGATGCTTCATTGAGATTTTATGTATTGGCTGGAAAGAAACAGAAAGAATGTTGCTACGATTGAAGAGTGAAGTTCAGAACATAAAAGGGAAGGAAATTACCAGTAAATCTTGAATGACTAGACTTGTTTTAACTTCCCCTCATTTTGTTGTCTTCCCCTCATTCAATAGCATAGAATGTTCCGTTAAGTTGATTTTGCTTAGATAACGAAATGACAATTCGCTCCTCCAGCTGAATACCCTGTTAGTTCAGTATTCCATAGGCTTCAGCCAACAGGGCTAGCTGTCCTGTCCTACGCGCAACGTATAACACCGATATTTAATCGAAATAGAGCGAACTACGTGTAAATATAAGTTACTACGACTACTATCAACACAAGGACTCGGAAACATTTGTTCGGCTAGGCGATTGCCAAATACTAGACAGATAAATGGCTGGATCGTGTTAATTTATTGCCCACGGGGAAAGAGAACCAGGTTTGGGCGCACGTCTCGTTTGCAAAGATTCTTTTCTACTGTGCTGCTTTACCGTTCACCGACACATTTCTGTTCCATTCTCTTCTTATAGTTTCTATTTTCTGCGTTGTCAAATTTCCGAATGACTTTGCTCCTCTGACTCCTCCCTCCTTCCCTTTTTCTTTCTTTCTCTTTCATTCTGTGTGCTAAACCTTTACTCATCTTGGCTCGCAGCTTAAATGGTCCATTCAGCCAGCGAGAATCAACTTCGAGCTCTGTTTCGTTGGCCACTAAAACAATTCTGCAGTGCCACAGATGTAAGAAAGTACAGCTCTTTTCGGCTTCGTGCTTTCGTTTTCTTGTCTTCTTTCTTTTTCTTCTTGCTGTTTTATTTTTCGACGTACTTTTCTTCTTCGTTCCGTTGCAGAACGGTTGCTCTGCAGCTCGAATGCCTTCAACTACTTGGTTTGTAGCAGTGATGATCTCACTTCTAAAGGTCGTCCGTTTCACTTCGCTAATCCGCTGGCTTTCAACCACTCTAATCATACTGATATTACAAAAAGTGCAGCATAAAATCTTAAGTCATTTAAAATCTAAGACATTTTAAACGAACAGAAGATAATAAATATATAAAAAAAAGGTTAAAACCGCATTCTCTCCAAAGGAAATACGCATAAATATTTTTCGACAATAGACAAATGAAATACAAAGGAAATACGACAAATGTAGCGTACATCCACAATTTTTTATTCACCTACCGTCAGTAGTTCCTTTGTTATAAACCCTGTCTAACCCTGTTGCATGGGGATAGCGCAGTGGCTCATCTTTTGTGTTGCGTCATCGCATCTTGTTTCTCTGTCAATTTGCTTTCGTAGTGCGTCGCTGGATGGCGTTGACGGCACAACACAAACAAACAACCAACCAGATCAACAACCCAACAAACGGTGCATCTGGTACAGTCATTTATTTACGAGTGCATTGGAGGAAGCGTTGTGGCTCATTTTGTCGGTTACTTCGTGACATCTTGTTTCTTTGTCTATTTGCTTTCATAGCGCATTGGAGTTCAGTAGAGAATTAATGCTGGCAGAAATTTGAGCGTGCATTACATCCATCTTGACATTTAGTAACGATGCGGCAGATTTTCCCACTGCGGAAACTACTGGTGAGAAAATCTGGTTTAAATTGATGCCGTGGTTATTTCGTGATGCGTTTACAATGGTTGCAATTATGTACACGCCGATCTAGCTAAATATTACACTGGTCAGCATGAAATGAAAACGGACCTAACCTCCCCCCTAGTTCACCCTCCCCCGAAACCTGTATCTCCCCCAGACTCCCCCCATTGTTTGGTCTGCGTGCTTTATGACGCTATCTCGTTGGTGTTGGAGCTTAGCAGCCAAATGTAGCACGCATTGTCTTCAGTACACCTAATTTCAGCCGTTTTGATTGGCTATCGGAGCCACCTCACCATTCATCAAAAACATTTCCAGTTATTTTTTTTTTAACAAACCATCTCTTTATAGGTGTACCGCTATCAATGTGCAAAATCTGGTTTTAATTGATGTAGTGGTTATTGCATGATGCGATTCCAAAAATCGCTTTGGAGCGTGTTCATAAACGGAACTTCGCTCGAACTACCTTTGTTGAAGAAGTGAGTTTGGCAAATGACAATGATATTTTACACTTTTAATAATTTAATCAGCGATCTAAAGAATTTTAAATATCAAATCATACTAGGCGTTAAAATTAAGGTTAAAACCTTTCTACTAACGAAATAATGTAAAATAGCAAAATGATTAAACTAATTTATTTTTCAAATGACAAAATATTATATACAATACTGTGTTGCTGCGATGTGTTAGTTTTTTTTTCTTGTTTCGTCTTTTTTTTAAGTCCTTTGCTGTTAGATAATTACAAATTTGTGTAATTTTATTATGTGATCACAGACAATCACTTCATCAGGGGTCGCGCTTTTGTCCTCATGTTGTCATATTCTTGGTTACTTTTTAGTTTTCTTCGTATTTCTCTTTTTCTTTCTGTTGCAGAATAGTTTCTCTGCAGTACGATTGCCTTCCTACTTTTAGTTTGTTGTAGTGATGGCTTCAGTTTAAAAGTCTTCTGCCTTCCGATCACCGCATTTGGTGGTGGTTTTGCTTTCTAGTATGTTGTCGACAAATATTTATCACGCTTAATAAAAAAAAATAAAACCCTAGCTGCAAAGTGAAGATAAGAAAAACCATCAAAGAAAAAAAGGAATTTATCCACTGTGAACAATGCGTATTTATTCTGGTTAATTTCTTCTACACACTATAATTTGTGATTATCTGATTATCTTGTAGGCCCTGGCATTCGATAAAACAGCGAAGATGGAAGTGTAGGCACAACTATTTTTAATGGGGAGGGGGGGGGGGGACACCTAGTGCCCTCCCATGCAATTAGTTGCGGCAATAAATTGCGGTACATTAAAGGCACTGTCCAGGCGTGGCACTTGACTTATCACCGCAGTCGACGAGTAGTGGTGATGCTAGCTTGTTTACGCGTTGGTCAGACTAGCTTTGCTCATTGCTTCCTTTTGAGCAGGAAATAAGTGTTGCCGGCCACTTATTACGGTGCGTCGGATGTTTGTTGATTGTCACCATCTTAAGGGGTGTTCGTCACCGTTTGCATCCCCCGCGAGACACTGAATCTGAGTCAGGAGATCACTGAGTCTGTCATCCTATCGGCGATTTTAAAATTTTTACATGAGCTACAGATGCATGATCATGTCTAGTTTTGGGGTTTGTTGAACGTCTCTGTAATGTGTGGTGTAGTGGCAGCCCGTACCAATGCACTATACTATGACTGATGTTGGCAGTAATGCCTAGCTGTCGACGCGACATAAAGCTTCAATCCCCCCCCCCCCCCCTCATACAATAAAAAAATTAAAACTAACATTTTCATCTGGTTATATCGGTGGTATTTCTAAACTAGAGGGTAGTGAGAAAAACTGTTTGTTAACTCAAGGCGACTGATCCAAACTCCTCCCATTTTACGTAAGCGTGACGTAATGGAGCTGAGTTGTTGCTGAGGATTAATGGCGCGTCGACAGCTTGGTCATTAGCGCCAACCTCAGTCACAGTGCAGTGGTCCGGGTTGCCACTGCACCACATATTACAGAGATGTTTTTCAAACCCCTAATCTAAATCTTGTCATACATCTGTACCGCCTGAAAAATTGTTGCTGAGGCAAGTGAGGCAGGTTTTTACTCGCTTATTTACTGATCCAACATGGCTGCAACATGAGATGGTCGTGTTTCTAAATTGTAGGAAGTGAGATATGGAAAATGTCCAAATTTAGAAACAAAATTCAATTAAACAGAGATTAATAAGCATTTGTATTATGTTCTTACTAACATTTCTCTCGCTAAAGATGTGGCAGCTATTATTGCTAATTTTTCTACTGTGAGAACGACAAGTGAGGCAGTGCTGTTTCTAAACTGATCTGTTTTGATGACGTTGTGGGGCGTGGCTTAGAGGAATCCGTCTCACTCTTCCTTCTAGTTTCAAAATACACCCATCCCTAGTGTTTTCAAGGTAAAATAAAAAAAATGGCACAGAAATACATAATTTGATATCCTTGAAAGCATTGGGAATTGAAAATTAGGTTCGTTGGGTGTGTATTCGACGACTAGAGATGCATTTCTCCCATATTAAAACATTTTAAGACAATCTTGCAATTGTGCATCAATTAGTATGCATATTTAATGCAAACTGTTTACCTTGGATGCCGACCAAAACTACGTCCCCAGACGTAGAACAACGTCAACCAGGTTTTTTTTTATGTTTAATCGACAATTTGACTAGATCAAGTTTCAAAATTCTTACGTTATTAGAAAATCATTCACTAACCTACATAGTAGATTTCAAGTTTGATCAAGAAAATCACACAATGACTGCATCTAAGCTCTAGCTAAATCAAAGATATAGCGTACAGCGTACCATTACTAAATCCTTGCCAGGCATGCGAGGTTTATTATATCAGCAGCGTCTGGCCAGCTTAGGGCTCGAATCACTGGAGTTAAGGAAGCTTCGTGCTGAAATCTCAATGACTTTTTCAATTTGTAAAGTTGCCATCTCTTGCTTGCTGACTTGACCTTTATTACCTAATGACTGTAATTAGGACTAATTATGTCGTTCTATTCGAACGCTTCCCAAGAAACATTTGCCAAGTGTGGTATGCGGGTCTTTAGCTACAATTTCCACGTGCGAGACACGTGCGTTCTTTTTGCCGAAAGTGTTTCCATATTTTGTAGCGAGAACTAGCCCTTATAATGAAGATGGTTTGGCGCGAAAGGAGGTCTTTCCCAACAAGAGCGCAACAAGGACAGAACTCTATGCACGAACTGTCTTGTTGGACAATTTCTCGATTCATGTGCGGATTGTTAAATGTTTATTTTTTGTAAATTGCGTTATGTCTAAGGAGGAAGTAAAGAAGTTTGAATTTAACAAGTCTGCAGTGAACCCTTGAAATTATAAATTCTTAAAGGCATGACTGATATCGACCTTCATGTTTTCTTCAGGGTTAGTGGAAACAGTTTTACTAAGGGCCGCCTCTTAAGCTTGAGATAAAAGTTGTTCGAAGGGACTGTCCAATTTTTTTTTACTCAACCTAGTTGTAAGACTTTGGAATAGTCTTCCTTCGGGGCTGGTTGGATCAGCGAGTCTCGTCCAATTTAAAAGGGACCTAAAAAGTTCGACTTTTCAGACTGCATGGAGTGCTTTTAGATTATTTTTTAGATTTTATGTTTTAATAAATTATGTGTTTTATGCATTCTATGTATAGCTTAGACGTTCTTTTTACTCTTTAAATTGGAACCAGCGTTAGTAGTGGAATGCTAGCTCTTCTGGTATACTTATTACTTTTGTGTAATAAAATATCCTTTTATTTATTTATTTAACAGTTGAGATTATTACACGGAGACTCATGATAAATTTCTGACGCGTCACATGTTGTTTGAGGATTTTTATTTAAAACAAATGGTAATACTGCTTTTATGATATTTAGAAAACTGTGTGTGTGTGTGTCGTAGCAAGCCTATATGGATTTTTAAAATTAGCCAAGAGGGTTAACCAAGAAGGAATAGAGTCATATTGGGAAACATCAGGGTAATAATGTTCTGAAGAATTTTTGTGTTTTTATTATCCAGTGTAACATTAAGTAGTAAGAAATAGACATACTTAAAAAATAAGTGTTCACTTAACGATAGAGTATTTGCCTAATTCAGGAGATTTTTCCAGTGTACATAGCACAATCTGTGCCTCTCATTTGATATTGCTCCCTCTCGACAAGTTTTCTACTGGTAATTTGTTGTAGCTGCTCAGCTATGTATCGTATTATTGGCCAAATAAGCCTTTGATTGTCTGCGTATGGGGGCAAATAACCAATGCATTGACGTGCCCTTCCCTTCATATCCTACGTTCCTTATGATTCGACTACTGTGTGCTGTTGTGAGGCGGTCGCTTTGATTTGAGCGGAGGTCAACAAAATTAAAAGTTTAAAAAAAGTGTATACAACTGGATCGACCTTCATGAGTGGCCAGAGGGGCTGGCAACAAGCCAAATTTATACGTGATCGAATCTCCACCACCCACCAAGGTAGCCTCAACGACTTAAGAAAAAAACGTACGAAAGTCGTCTGATTTGGTGAAAGTTCATCCCCTTTTAAATAGTTTTATTACGTTGTAAGAACTCTTATCTTCCAATTTGGTGCAACTCTCATTGTTCCAACGCACGTTTGCCATTAGGAAGCTGTCCTGGTCACTGATTAAGTGGAGTGATAGGAATCCACAAGGGAATACACTGGACCCTCCCTGGCCATTTCAAACGGCATTCAACACATTTACAGGTGGTAATAGGATGTTACCACCTTAGCCCCCAAACGCTTCCAGGTTCTCGTTGACTAAAGGCAGGAATGAAAGTAACATTTGCAAAGGTACCTCGGAATTACTCACTTCTGTCCGTTAATGAGGTGCACAGGTTAGTTGGAGATTATAAAGACTGATCGTAGCAAACCGTGTGAACAAATTAGTCTGAAGCAGATCGATAAAAGTACTTCAGTAAAACTGAATGAGTTAATATCAGGTATTGTGGTAACAAGTCGTGAAATTGAACAAATTGTTACTTTAAACTGCCTAATGTTTTCATATTCGTACTCACCGTATTATTAACTAATCAAGTCACCTTTTTTAAATGATGCTCAGTTTGCAGCGGAGCAAATTATCCTATGGTATTATTATTATTATAAATGTTGAACAAAGAATAGGTCCAACAAATACGGCTAAAAAGCCACATAGAATATATCTAGTAGATGCAGCTACAGAACAACAGAGAATAAAACCAGAAGACATGGTGAAAGAGACACAGAAAATGGCTCAGCAGATGTGGCTAAATAGCAACCGAGATCAGATCCAGTAGATGTGGCTTAAAAGAACAGACTCAGCAGATATGGCTAAAGAGAATAGCTCCAACAGATGTGGCATAATAACCATGCCCATATATAGGATATGGCGATAACCCAATAACCCCCCCCCCCCTCCCTGGAAAAAATCTCCCTTCCCCTCACTCGCAAAATAAAGTATAAGAGATTTAAACAAAATTTTGAAAACACACATTTTTTCTTGCCCAAACCTATCAGTTTCTCTCCACCCCAACCCCAAACCTTCCCCATTTAAACTTTCATTATTAAAAGAAAATATTAAATAACCATTACTATGATTACCATATCAATACTAGGAAGAGATTCATGGGATCGGTATGAATGGTTGGCAGAAAGGTATAGTTAATCGTGAAAATTAGCTCCCCTACACCATAACACGAAATTAGTAGCCACTAGCTGAAGCACGGGTGGTGTTTGATGCACTGTTTGCAACCTTGGGGACTGTTTGCTCTCTCTCATGTGTTTGTTGCGGAAGGCGTGTCTCTAGTCTATGTATTTTTGCGCATAATGGCTATTAAACGCTGAATTCCGTTCGCTTCGCTCACCCAATCAGCGCCTCCCCTGACTCGGACTCCATGCACTTTCATATGAATATATAAATACACCTTTGCACAGCAAAGTCCAAACCTTTAGGCCGCCGGCTTTGTATTCCTCCACCCCCCCCCCCCCCCACCCCAATATTAAATCACGTTTTACTAATTTTTTTATTTCAATTGTTCACAACGACAGAACCTTTAGCAAGCAGCTAATGCCTCCTTCATTGTGATGTTGCTTGGGTCGGCATCACGCGCAGCACGGCCCTGATCCTTTCCCAGACGCCATGGGTTCGTGTATGCTATTTTCTTTTCTTCATTCTGAGCAGAAAGAAATCCCTTTAATCCTTTAATTTTAATCGTCCTTAACGACAGAACCTTTAGCCAGCAGTTTAATGTTAAGTTGTATATACTTGAAGCAATGTTTTATCCATTAAAAGTACAGTTAATGCGTTGCATATAGCCTACCTGAAGCAATGTTTTATCCATTGAAAGTACATTTTATGGCGTTGCATATGTCTGAAGCATTGTTTTATCCATTAAAAGTACAGTTATTGCGTTGCATATACTTGAAGCAATGTTTTATCCATTAAAAGTACAGTTTATTGTGTTGCATATGCCTGAAGCATTGTTTTATCCATTAAAAGCACAGTTTATGGCGTTGCATATGTCTGAAGCATTGTTTTATCCATTAAAAGTACAGTTATTGCGTTGCATATACTTGAAGCAATGTTTTATCCATTAAAAG
>JAHWFP010163575.1:111346-122498 GCA_023313725.1 Lithobius niger
GCGTTGCGTATACCTGAAGCAATGTTTTATCCATTAAAAGTACAGTTTATTGTGTTGCATATGCCTGAAGCATTGTTTTATCCATTAAAAGCACAGTTTATGGCGTTGCATATGCCTGAAGCATTGTTTTATCCATTAAAAGTACAGTTATTGCATTGCATATACCTGAAGCAATGTTTTATCGATTAAAAGTACAGTTTATTGTGTTGCATATGCCTGAAGCATTGCTTTATCCATTAAAAGTACAGTTATTGCGTTGCGTATACCTGAAGCAATGTTTTATCCATTAAAAGTACATTTTATTGTGTTGCATATGCCTGAAGCATTGTTTTAGCCATTAAAAGTACAGTATTGCGTTGCATATACCTGAAGCAATGTTTTATCCATTGAAAGTACAGTTTATTGTGTTGCATATGCCTGAAGCATTGTTTTATCCATTATAAGCACAGTTTATGGCGTCGCTTATGCCTGAAGCATTGTTTTATCCATTAAAAGCACAGTTTATGGCGTTGCATATGCCTGAAGCATTGTTTTATCCATTAAAAGTACAGTTATTGCGTTGCATATACCTGAAGCAATGTTTTATCCATTAAAAGTACAATTTATTGTGTTGCATATACCTGAAGCAATGTTTTGTCCATTAAAAGTACAGTTTATTGTGTTGCATATGCCTAAAGCATTGTTTTATCCATTAAAAGCACAGTTTAAGGCGTTGCATATGCCTGAAGCATTGTTTTATCCATTAAAAGTATAGTTATTGCGTTGCATATACCTGAAGCAATGTTTTGTCCATTAAAAGTTCAGTTTATTGTGTTGCATATGCCTGAAGCATTGTTTTATCCATTAAAAGTACAGTTTATGTCGTTGCATATGCCTGAAGCATTCTTTTATCCATTAAAAGTACAGTTATAGCGTTGCATATACCTGAAGCAATGTTTTGTCCATTAAAAGTACAGTTTATTGTGTTGCATATGCCTAAAGCATTGTTTTATCCATTAAAAGCACAGTTTTTGGCGTTGCATATGCCTGAAGCATTGTTTTATCCATTAAAAGTACAGTTATTGCGTTGCATATACCTGAAGCAATGTTTTATCCATTAAAAGTACAGTTTATAGTGTTGCATATGCCTGAATCATTGTTTTATCCATTAAAAGTACAGTTTATGGCGTTGCATATACCTGAAGCAATGTTTATCCATTAAAAGTTACGTTTTCAGTTTATTGCCAACAATGCCTCCGTTGACAATCATCGAATACTGGCATTATTAGAAGCGATTGTTGTATTCTTTCGCCGCTTTTCTGCAACTCGTTTTTATTAATGTCGATTACGCAAGAAATCAACAACTAAAAATGACACAAGTAACACAAAACACATCTCTTCAAATTCTTACCCCCCTCAACTCCCACTTTTTACAAATTCTTCTTCTAACCACTCCCCTCCCTCCTTTCACACACTCACCCAGCTCTCGATCCAACACTCGATCCAACCAGTAATTCTCATCTGCAACATCAAATTTGTACCATTCAAGCCACTCCGTCCCAACCCTCTCCTTCCTACTAATAAATTAAAAAGTAATAGGTTGTATATTTAGATATTATATAAACAGTTAGATTTGAATAGTAACTGATTCTGAGAAATGGTAGATTTGTTCTCGAGAAATTCGAACAAAGGAGCCATAGGAAGTCATGGATCCTTTTTGAACGTCATTTTGCAATATTGCGTACCTTTGCCGTATCAGCATAATACGAACGGACACATAACCTTTCCCATTCTAACTACAGTTGAACAGTCATTAACATTGATTTATTTGCTCACTGCAGTTACTAAAGTTTTAAAGAGCATCAATATTGGAAGTTGGCCTTTTTACTCATGTCAAACAACCAATAATTAAAATTGTTCACTTATTTCCTGCAACATTTTTAATTATTCGTACAGTAGGCTTTATGCAAAATACAGTAGGGTTCATGCAAAATGTATAAAAAACATTAAAATTCACAAGTCAGGTCGGTATATTTTTTAAAGGTTTTATTCAATGTATGTAAAAGGAAGAATTCAGTAAGGCAATAATAGGACAAATGAACGCTAAATAAAACTGGTTAACGGTTAGCATTAAAAATGAAAAGTTTAAAATGTAAAGAGCTGAACCATAACTGAACTTATTGGTGTGAATCCTTTTCCTTTTTTTGATGTGGAGGGGGGGGGGATTTGTTCCTACTGGATGTTGATATTCAAAAAAGTCTCATTCTTATCATTTTACTTCAGTGAGTTTCCGGCAGTTGTGATTGGCAGAGGCTTTAGGCATTCTGCACCTGTTCTGTGTTCGTACGTTTTTTGAAGGGGAATATTTTCCAGGGGGGAATTGAATTTTGGTGGAGGATTTTTACCAGGGGAATATTCGCCTGCTACCATTATAGTCAAGTTAATCACACCGACTAATAGATCGAAAGTGAAATGAAAACTTGAAGATTGCTGCTCGCTGTAGCAATTATCAGTTTTCATTTAATGTCTAAAGTATTATTTGAACGGTTATCTTCATCTGTACTTTTTTTTTAGAGGAATTTTATTTCTATAAATGTTCACATTTATAATTTTCAAATTTACCATTGCCAATTGGCCGTTAGATTAGCCAAATTTATACGGCTTAGTTTATTGTATGACCATGCTTAATCAATGAATCAATCCCATGTTTCTAATTACAGAAAACTGTAGGCAATCAAACTCTCGGCCCTAACAGAAACAAACGGGGCAGTGTGACAACATGTCGTCCTAGTGGCCAGCGGGACCAGCTAGTTAGTATTTTTTTTTCGACTACTTTTTCCAGTGAGTCTTGTGGCACCTCTTGTCAACTGTTCTTTTTTTTTTTTAATCAACTAAAAAAAAAAACGCGGGGCGTCTTATTCGTTCGCCGTTCTGGCTTTCGCTTTTCAAAATTCTCGTCGCAAAAAAATAAAACAGCGAGGTCGAAAAAGAAACCAAAGCTTAGCAAGCCGAGCACGTAACTGCCATTAAGTTGCCGCTTGGCGGCAAAAATGTTGGAGTATGAACCCACACGTCAATTTCTGGGGGTGTGATAAACAAACTGTCGTGTCCTCCCGCTCTTTCGCAAATACGTGAGAGGCAATTGGTATCACCTTAGGCTAATCCCTTGTTCATAAGCGAAAAAAGGGGTACATATGTATAGTTCATGGAGTTTGCCACCGTTCTTCACTAATTAACTCGAATTTAGTTAGACGAAATTACGCAAAAGACAAAACTTCTACCATAAAACAGGTTTGAAATTTAGGTGACCTTTGATGATTTCATCAATGGCAGTTGAACAATCGCCTAGCGTCAACGAATCTGGAGGCGGGATGGGTCGAGGGGGAAGCAAAGCGTAATTTAACGCCCCCTGTCACATTTTGTCGTCCCCCCCCCCCCCCCACACACACACATTAAAATTTACATTCTTCAAAAAATTATGACAACTTATGTGGATGACTTCACAGCATGGACTGAGAAAGCATCATATTTTCGGCTTGCTGATAAGACATCCCATCCAGAAAATGGGTTTAAAAAGAAAACGTTAAGCACATTTATACTTTTAATACTGGAACTAAAGTAAATGAGTGCAGAAGGAATTTTCTTAAGCAGGAGTAGCGACGTATTAAATATATTGTATGGAGTAATAAAAATAAATAAAAAGTACAAAAAATGAAATGAATATAAGACGTATAACCCCCAAATCAGTGACGCATACAAATGAGCTAATTTATTTATTACGGTACTGAATAACATCATGAAAACGAAATTACTCTTAGATATTTCAAAGTATAGGTGCCTTTGGAAATGATTATCTCACATAAATACAGAAAAAAACTTTCTGTGTATCGTCAAAATTAACATTTTCTTGTTTTTGTATCTACAAATGAAAACCCAACACATCATCGTAGTTGATTTGTCTCGTTTTCAATATATATAATCCTTAGTGCACTCAATCGATGTTGCGGCATATCTTTTTAAATATTTCCTTGTTAGCTTCAATTTACTGCTGAAGCTTCGTTCACATCCTACCAAACTAGAATAGTAAGCAAAATTTGGTATGCTGTACCTTCGTTCAGGTAAGCTTCGTGCAAATCATGTTTCACCATAGTCAAGGACATTTATTGCAGTCGTCATTGGCTTTAAATCATTTGACGCAATTCGTATGAATGACATCAATTCTAAAAGAAGAGCAGTATGATATCCTCACAGTATGTGTTGCAGGAATGTCACACGCTTGCTTCAGCTGCAGCTGTTGCTGCTAACCACTTTTGATTAAACATCATTTTTTTTTGGAGCAAGGAACCCAAACAATTAGCTAATTTGAATGGCACCATCGATTCGTACTTCAAGCTGTACAACAATGCAATCCAGAGTAGCAGTTAATATCGAAATTTCAACTTTGTTACGTTCGTGATCTTGAGGTTCGTCTTCGACCAGTTTTCCAGGCATGGATTTCTTTTTTTTCTTTTTCGTACATTTGGCAGTACTGGTAGAACGTTGTTGCGTTTGCCATTTCTTCTGCATCTTCCCAACACATGGCAAATCCTGATTGTCGTTGTTCCTTCATTAAATCAGTCGTATCCTTGAACTTTTCTTGCAGTCTCAACTATATCAGTTTGATATTTCAAGAAATTTACTGATAGTGTTCGTTTGTTCTACCGCTCGAGCCCACACACGCAGAAGGAACAAGAATGGGAATGAACAGAGCTGGTTTAGGAGACACTTAATCTCCACAAGTTCATCACTGCTGGATTTCCTTACAGATTTTAGACTACTTATGTCTTTTAACGCTGAGCAGATGTATTCATACTAATCTAATAGGGCTTTAATGGCAGAAATACCGGCTTCCCCAATGTGTAGTGCATAAATTGTTGACTGGTGAGAGCAGATTTGAGTCTGCGTTTTTGATGAATGTGTTCCAGCGATCACGGCTGGACGAAGAAACTTGTAGAGCTTCATGAAGGACTCCAAAAAAATATTCAAGCAGTGTGCACCACAGTGGACTCATGGCGGCAGAGGTTGTTTTTCTTTATTCTTGTTTGTATGCCACTGTAAGTGCTACTTACAACCTCAAATTCGTAACCTTGTCTCGACATTGTTTTAAATCCACTTTTAATGAATTAGTTTAAAAAGTTACAATTTGTTCTGATAGCCCAGCAGCGAACCTTTAACGTACGTTTTCCGAAAAAGTAAAAAAGGTTACTCGTTAGACAACTGGCCGCATGGTGTCACGACTCAGAACTAGTGGTTAAACATGATGTAGAATTAGCTGTGAGACTCATCCTTTTAATTCGCTCCTTATAACATCAAAACTGCAGCCAACACACATTCTTTCAAGTAGGAAGTCCTCTTTAATAAGATCAGCTAAAAATTTTGGACAATTTTAAATTTAAAATTTTTGTTAAATCTTTTTTATATCTTGCATAATACTTTTTTATTAATTTCTGGGGATTTTTATTCTGGGGATTTATTTCCTGGGGGGATTTATTTTCCGGGGGATTTATTTTCCCGGGGATTATTTTGCAGGGGTTCTTTTCCAGGGATTTATATTCCTGGGATTTATTTTCCAGGGTCTTTGTCTCCCGGTGGCTATTTTACAGGGATATTTTTCCCCGAGATTTTTATTCCTGGAATTTATTTGCTCTATTTATTTGGGATTTATTTGTTCTGCACAATCTTTCGGCTCCTACGATGATCGGCTGTTTCCCGTTTCAAATCGCCAGGTTGGCTCCTCCCTTTACCCGATATTTCTTCTTCTTAAAAAAGTCTGGTAATGTTCAAAATTGAGCCGGTTCAGCCACACGAGCATTAAATTGCTTCGGCTCACTTAAGGCTCAAAGAAATTAATATAAACAAAAAATTAGGGGATTTTTTTCGTTGTTTTTTTTTTCCTGCGATTAATTTACTGGGATTTTTATCCAGAGATTTTTTTTCCGGTTCATAATTTGTGCTGTTTTCCAAACTTAAATACAGCGATTTAAACTTGGAAAATAGCACAAATTACTGAAATAAGGCAGATAGATTTAGAGAAACATGCATCAAACACAAAAAAAACTCACCCGAACGTTCCTTCCAGCCATTTTCCTTACTGGAAGCTTTCGTGCTACCCCCACCCCCCCCCCCCCCCAAAAAAAAAAAAAACCGATCCTACTGCAAGCCATGCTACTGCAGGGAAGGACCCACACTTTTCACAGGAGATTGACATTTTTATCACAGAGACAAAAGAGATGAATTAAGAATTGCTGACTGGTCAGCTGCAACCAACTTTCGAAGGTCAAACAATTCAAATTGCAACTTCTGATGGAAATCTCCAATATGTTTTAAACTTTAACCAGCCCTACGTAGTATAACTACACAAAGTCACAAAAAAATAAGATTCAAAGAGCAAAAAATATTACGTTAGAACGTGAAACAGAAAAAAATGGAAACTGCTGATCCTATTCATCTCCCGACCTTTGATACCTGGACAGTTTGGCCTCGGGCAATTCGTCTTAATTTTTTTTCGAAAGAGAGAGTAAACTGTCACTTTTTTTTTTATTATGTTCTAGTTCTGCCGATATATAATTAGCACCCTAACTAGATACCGAAATAGGGTACGGCCTATATAAAATAATCAATAGCGGGCAATTGCCCAGGTGAAAACTTTCTGCGATGAGATTTTAAGCCTATCGCTTTCAGCAGATAAACATTGTACGAAGACAGTAAATAAAGATCTGGTTCTTGTAACTGAAAATTGAAAAATAAATCAACATAGCTTAAATTTTTCAGTTTTCTTTTGTTGTTATATGTTATACAATTTAATGTGGTTATATGATCTTAACTCTTTTTTTAACAAAGATTCTGTTTTGCAAAAAATTAAAACTAAGGGCCAAAAAATGCTACAATGCAACAGGAAAACGACACGTGACGGGGTTTGGTTGACAATGTCTGGCTGTCTCTCCCCCCCCCCCAACCCAAACCTATCCCTAACACTGGTTAACCAACGCTAACCGCATTGTACTTTTGTACAAACCATGCATGTCTTATAAATATGAACTACAACCAAATTTGTGTAATAAACTACAGTTTTTTTAAGTTTATTTCATAGGAGTTTCTCTAGGAGTTTTTCTAGTATCGTAATGGAACAGATCATTAATGAGTGATTTGTAAAAGTATTTTATTGGTTTCGTCCTGATAGCGAAATACGCTCACAATTGCAATTCATGACTACGGAAATGAAACATTTTTAGTTAGGTCCGGTAATGGATGAAGATAATGGATATTTGTAGCGATGGGTAATATTTTACCAAACCAGTCAAACCCGAAAAAAAAAAGAACGTTTTCCCAATTTGATGGGGGCGCGGTAATTTTTCAGAATAGCCCTAACTGAAGCAAAAGTGAGATATGAGAAGCAACGGCTCAAATCGCTAAATTTCGTGTGCCTGAATTGAAACAATAATTAACATGGAATAGCAGTGAAATAAATTGTAGTACGTCCTGAAAACGTGGCCCCAACTACATACTCCATTAGAAGAAAGAGCTAGGGAGAAAATAATTAAAACATTACATATTTGGTAACTGTATAAGAGGCCATAAAATAATATATAGGAAGTCCCAAGTAAATTTACGTATGGAATCCTAGTGCGGCTATTCGATTGACGATGATGCACATCGCACAATGCAAATAGCCCAGGAAAACTTCGTAAAATATTAAAAATACCTTCTTTTTTTCCTTAACTTTTCCATGGTTGGTTGCGTCATATCTCTTCTTTGACACGTAATGTTTTCTTGCTCTTGCCCTGAGCCCGTCAGTCTTTTTCTTTACGTTTTTACATGTCTTGTACGTGTAAAATCTACAAATAGAAATAATACTACCTATCCATACGTTTGCGTTAATGGCTTCCTCTTTACCGATCTTATCAGACACGTGACGGTCATGGGTTTTGATTGGTACAGATTTAGGATAGGGATTTAAGGTCATTGTGAAGAAATACGTGACCTTGACAACGGTTACTGCTAGCTGATGAATTGTGGTGTTTTTGGTTGGGGGGGGGGACTATTTATAAGTGCTAATCTGATGTGAAAGTGAATTTAAAAAAGAGTTTTTTCCTAAGTTTAACACGCATGATGTTAGGTATTATTATTTTATTTTTTTTATTTGGGGGGGGGGGGTTGGGGGCGTCGGGGGGGCGGCGCCCCCCCCCCCCCCCCCCCCCCCCCCCCCTCCAACCACCACCACCACACCAACCGCACGGCACGACCCTGGAGGCAAGAGGTATCACGTTATGTATAATGTCTTGTTCAAACGCGAAAAAACTGTTTCATCTATATAGTTCTTGGAGTTTTTCCACCATTCCCTACTGCCCCCTGTGGGCTGGGGGTAGAATAAGCCCACCGTACCCCTGCGTGTCGTAGAAGGCGACTAAAAGGGAACCCAAGATCACGGTCTGCTAGTGTGCCAAGGGTCTGCATGGCGGAGGGTTTTTTGTCCGTCTTGAACACTAGCAACCTCAACACTACGGTTTGCGAGTGCGCCTACGGTGTGTATGGCGGGCAGGTTTAACACCCGTCGCAAGCACTAGTCGGAAAGAGGTGAAGGGACATCCAGACAAACCGGGCCCGGGGTGGCTGCTTAGAGGATGTTTGGCGGTTTGAATCCCCTTTTGGGTTTGATTCCGATTTGCCCATTCTGGCTACTGGGCTTTTCATCCTCATCCCCCAGCATGTTGGCCGTGTGCTGCAACCTAGTAATCCGTGGAGGCGGAGATCCTGGCTTTCGGGCTTTGGCTCCTTATTCCGGAGGACGGGTGGCCTGGGCGGGCCGGCCTAAGGTCAATCGGCTATGACCTTTCGGGTCCTGTCGATGTGGGGAGGCGGCTTGTGCTGTATCCATCTGCATCACGGACCCGAACTGTTTGGGTTATCGAGGGAGGTGGTGTGTACGGCTTCCTTGGTGGCCTCGCCTCTCGGCATGCTTAGGCTGCCACCTCACCGAGATAGACGGCGGTGTTAGCTTCCTGGTGCAGGGCCCTGGATATGCGGCTTCCGGCCCTGCATCACCCGAGTGCCGCGCGGGGCTTTCTTTTCTGGGGAGCGCACTGCCGCGACTTCTTTTTTGCTCTCTATGGCAACTTCTTCCCTCCCCTCCCCCACAAAATCTTCTTCCCCCAAAAATTCTTCCCCTCCTCGCCGCACTAGCAAGCGCCAGAGGAGGGAACCTGAGATGGTTGGGCCTAGTGCCCAGTTACCAGACGTTCGTAAGAGTCGGGACCAAGTCCCGAAGTTCCTGGTGGTGACAGGTGAGGGCCGAGATGTTACACAACTCGGTCCTTTCGCTGTCCACAAAGCGCTAAAGGGGATCTGTGGTTCAGATCCGAAGAGTGTCTCTCGGCTCCGTGCTGGGGGATACCTTGTGGAGGTTGTGGACGATGCTCAGGCAAAGAGGCTTTTGAAGGCGAGTGCACTGGGATTATGCCCGGTGCGTGTGGAGCCGCATCGTACCTTAAATAGCAGTAAGGGGGTCGTGACGTGCTTTGATTTGAGGGGTCTCAGTGATGATGTCATCCTGGACGAACTCAGGTCACAAGGCGTTACGGCCGTTAGGCGTTTGACGCGGAAAGGCGAGAATGGTGCCCAGCCAACTGACACCTTTTTCCTGACCTTTGATTCGCCGGTTGCACCGCAGCACATTACTGCCGGTTACCTGCGGTTGAAGGTCAGATGTTATGTCCCGAACCCAATGCGGTGTTACCGCTGTCAACGCTTTGGTCATACCAGCGGTTCGTGTAAGGCTAAGCCAACCTGTGTTAGCTGTGCTCAGGCAGCCCATGAGGGCACTGATTGTGCTACCCCGGCGCGCTGCGTCAACTGCGGTGGTCAGCACCAGGCCTCTTCACGGGACTGCCATGTTTATGTTGAGGAACGTCGTGTTCAGGAATTGAAGGTTAAGGACGGGCTTTCCTACTTAGAGGCCCGGAAGAAAGCCAAACTATCGGCGCCGACGCTAACACGTTCTTTTGCCCAGGTGTGCAGTGCGTCATTGCCTGGCCCAGTTAGTGAGTCTGCTGATTTGGCGGATTTGCGCGCTGAGCTCAGGTCTTTGACGAGGACGGTGGGCATGCTTGTTACTTTGTTGACCCAGCAACATCCATCTTTGCAGGGTCTTTTGGGTCCTTCAGACCCAGTTGCTGCCGTGCCGTCGACTTCTGCCCAGCCTGCACATGCTTCTGCTTCTGCTCCTGTTACTGTTCCTGTTCCTGATGCTCTAACTGTTCCCAGGCAGGTGAAGGCTTCGGCTAAGCCTCCGCCTGCCCGGAGTGCGCCACAGAAGCCGTCGAAGAAGAAGGCTTCTGCCGGTAAAGCCTCAACTCCGCCTGTGAAGACGTCTCCACCGGGAGAGACAGTGAAACGGTCGTTGAACGGCCAGCTTGCTGAGGGGTCCATAGCGTCCCCTCAACATTGTGATACTACTCTGCCCATGGAGCAGGAAGAGATTTCCTGTTCCAATTCTCCGGGACTTTTTCCTCCTTCCGAGGACAACTTTGTTCTAACCCTCACTCCATCTTTTGATTCGGGTGAGGATTCAGATGTTTTCGGATCGCCCAGAGGAGGAGTTGAGGAGGATGGTCTTGTCTTAAGCCCGCCCTAATGCCTGCGCATACCATCGTTCAGTGGAACTGTCAAAGTTATCGGACCCATGCGGAAGAGCTGCGGCTGCTTTTGTCGCATTGGCGACCTCTGTGCTGCTGCCTTCAGGAAACTTGCTTTAAGGCGTCGGATAATCCGGTTGTTAGGGGTTACTCTGTCTACCGTCTGGATGCAGACCCTGTGCCACGTGCACATGGTGGTGTTGCAGTGCTGGTTCAACACTCTCAGCCGCATGCCAGTGTGCCTCTGCACACTAGATTTCAGGCGGTAGCAGTTCAAGTTTCTTTCCAATTGGATATTACTGTCTGTTCGCTTTATTTGCCACCGGATGAGGTCTTTGGGGTTGGTGACCTGGAGGACCTGGTTCGACAGCTTCCTGCCCCGTTCCTATTGCTGGGCGACTTTAACAGCCACCATGTCCAGTGGGGAGGACCTAATACTGACAACAAGGGAAGGATCCTTGAGGAGTGGATGCGGAGGGGGTCCGTTTGCATCCTGAACGATG
>JAHWFP010163576.1:0-18806 GCA_023313725.1 Lithobius niger
AAAAAAAAATGATGAAGTACTCTTAACCGTGATCGACGTAACCACAAAAGTACTCCCCACCCCCTTCCTTCCTATTTGCTCAATTGCCGTTTTTTTTCTTCTTATTGAGTAAAGAACGGGATCATTACAGCAAGGCATCGTCTCGCGTCGTTTTTATCATGATATCGTGAGGAAAAAGGAGAGGTTATCTATTCGTCCCGTCCTGTATTGCCGTGTCTGGTTCTTTATTATTAAAATCGAGTTGTCAAGTTTAGATGGACACGTACCAGCAGCTGCAGAGACCAAATAGTATGAATTAACAATATGAGGGGACACGACAATAATCTCTTCTAATAATGAGGGGATTCGATGGTTGTAAACGGAATGTTTGTTGTCAATAAACTGTAAACGTTATCGGTACTCAAAAAAAAAAAGTTCAAAGGGTTTTGTAGCGTGCGTTAACCACTCCTGGCCATCTGCCGGACGAAGCCCTAAGGACGGTACTTTTGATGGGCGAAACAATGATCCTGGTGTGCATGGAGTCTGGGTCAGGGGATGCACTGATTGAGTGAGCGAAGCAAACGAAAATCAGCGTCTGTTAATCGGTGTGCGAGAAAATACACGGACGGGGCACACGCCTTCGGAGACAAACACATCAACCCGCCCCAATCTTGCAAACGGCGCATCAAACACCACCCAGGCTACAGCTAGTCGCTATTCCGACACGGTCTTTTATATTTCGACGTTGCAGAATCACTTAGCCTATTTTATAGTATTTCTTTTGTAAATAAATAACTTCAGCTTCCATTTTTTTTTCATCGTTAAGTTTTCGGCCCTCTGGCTCCTATCCCGGCTGCCTTCCACATTTTGCACCCCTTTCCCAATCTCCCACGCCACTATTCCTGTAATTAATTATTGTGGAAAATTAATGTCCAGAATAGGCCAGAGTAGATCCCATACCTATGGAAGTAGCTTGTGGTAGTCTCACAAACGTATCCTGGCTAACACTGATTGCTGGGAACTTTCCAGGGTCTACTTTCCAGTCACCGACTAGTTTAATTCTTCAGGCAACTAGGGAGACCCCCCCCCCGCTACTCCCAACTTCTCGTTCAGCCATGACGTCGACTGATTAGTGATTGGTGAATGTACGATTGTGATACATGAGTTCAGAAATTCCGCAGGGTGTAGACAAATCCTGGAAACCTGAGGGAAAATGAAATTGAAATTAGGGCCTAGGTGAAAATCTCGTTGAAATTTTTTCGGAAAAATGAGAATAATTTTGAAAAATTTGTGAAAAGACAAAGAAATAAAAATCATAGAAAAATTTTTTTTTGGCTCTAAATCCAATTCTATAACCTTAGTATCTGTGCTGTAATAATGATCATTGGTTTTTTTTTACCACCTTCCGTAAGGTGATGCTTTTCGTACGACAATGTTTATTTCCACAAACTATTTATTTTTAAAAGATGTGGAATCAATCCTTGGGATCGCCAGGGAAATAAAAATGTAAAAAGTATCTGAATTTGAATCTCTTCATACTGACTGCCTTGTGTTGATGTAAGGTATTGTGTACGTATGTACTATACCATCCTAAATTTTCAATACTCTGAAAATAATGAGTGTTACTTACGATTACCTTACGACAGTACACAATTTTTATTATGTAAATACACTTAAAATAGAAACCTATTTACAAAATATATTAACAATACATATACATACTCAGCTTTTCAATTAGTATATGTTAAATGCCAAAATAGTACTTTATACGTTGATATTCAACCCTCATACAGCCCATAATAAGCATAAGAATAATAATAGTAAAAGGTACGATAACAGTTTTTCTCTTACGCGAAGTGTTAACAAGACACACCATTCACCTCGAAATTGTACTGGAAATTAAAGGAAAATTTAGGGCAAAAATCGTAGGGGATTAGTCATTAGTGTCCCAGATTTACTCGAATTTGCTTTGATTGAAGTAAAGTAATCACATGTAGATCACCAGCACAGAAACAAAAAGTGGACGAAGATCTGAGATAAGTTAAACTAAAATACTCTGCGTTTTTGAACTTGAGTAAAATGTGAGTGAAATGTTTGGTAATCAGATTCCGGCTTCGGAATCTTGGTGAAGATAAGAGGCTGCCATTTTTGGGGGAAACGTTCGCAGAAGAGTGTGGGTATCAGTTGCTGATTCGTACGATTTTAAATATAAATCACATTTAACTATAAAACATTTTACTCAAGATCAAAACGCAGCGTCTTATTAGTTTAACCTAACTCAGATATTCGTCCACGTTATTGTTTCAGTGCTGGTGATCTACAAGTCTTAAAACAATCAGAACCCTCGTAAAAAAAAAAAAAAGAACCAGAACGGCGTTCCAGACCGTTCTGGTCAAGATTAAGCTCTGCTACTTCTATGGGTTAGTGGTTTACACGTCCTCTGGCGGGCCTCTTTTAAAGAAGGTTGGTTTGAGTATGGCCAATATATTATCCGGCCAGACCTACAACAATATTGGGGGGGGGGGGGGGCACAAAATGGCCGGCGCGAGTGGCCTATTTTATTTTTTCGAGGTCTTTTCGTGAATCGACCAAGCCAATCACATCGGTGAATTTTTGTACGGTGATTCCCGCCATCTACTGCCAAATAGCGGCAACTGACAAAAAGCTTAGTAATTCACTAACTTCGTCCCAGTATTCACCCGGAAAATAGCGTACAATAAATAAATTTCCGTATTTTTGCCAGAAAGCTATTAAATTTCTCGACTGCACATAGCTCTTCAGTAAGCCGGTAAATAGAGACATGTTCATTTATCCATAAAGTGTTTCAAGGAAGGAAGCCAAGGCAGCCGCGATGCTCCGGGGCTGGGAGGTTATTCCTAATTTCCAAACATCCATGAATCCAGCACTTGCATGGAGCGAACGTTGGAGCATACCTATTAATGCTGAAAAGCTTTGTTTGATACGTCTTGGGACTTCCAACCCACTTTCTACCTGTCTGTTTAACTATAATCCCATTGATGAGGTGTATTCTGTTCGGGAATTGTTATAGACGGGAAAATTTAATTGTTAGGAACACACCGAAAGTATTGTTCTTAAAGCAAATAGGCTCTTGTATTTACTCAACCGTACCATTAGTTGTCGTTTGAGCAGTGTGTATTTAACATATTACATAACTATTATCCGCCCAATCCTGGAATACGGAGTCCCTTTTTGGGAACCTCTATTCCTTAAAGACCAAAAGGCCATCGCAAATATCCAAAGAAAAATTATAAAGAGAATTGTCGTGTTGAAGCTATGTTTACCTTCACTGACTTGGCGTCGTCAAAGAGGGGGTTAAATTCTAATGTACAAGATCATCAGAGAAACTGACACTCAAATACCCAGTACTTTTTTTGAATTGTATACTTCATCCTTTGCTACTAGGGGTTCCACGTACAAGCTCAAGGTTCCTAGTTTCAAATTGAATGCTACCCGCAATTCTTTTGCCTGTCGATTGATTAACTTATGGAACTCGTTGCCTGATTTTGTTGTTAATGCACCTTCGACTAATGTTTTTAAAAACAGGTTGGATGCTCATGTATCTGCCGACACCATGTTTCAGTATAATTAATTTTTCTGGATGCTTCCTCTGACCATTACTGTTTATTTATTTTTTATTTTTTTGGTATTGTTTTGTTCACTTTTTCCTATCTTTGGGTCTTTGTAAAAAGCCACTTTTTGTTGTAATGAAGTTTATCACCTTCCCTACGGGGAAACCGACGACTAACGACGACTGTTGTATTAAATTAAAATTAAATTAAGCCGTTTTTACGGATCCCTCGGTTGACGAAAAAGCGGCAACAAGACAAATCAATCAATTGCATGATCGTATTTTCGGTGGCCATATTTTCCAACCCAGTCGCGTATGTTATTTTTCATCCAAGGTCCGGTCGGCTCTGGTTTGAGCCTCTTCCTTCATTTCGGGTGCGAGTGGTTTTAATTTTTTTTTGTGGTTTTTATTGTGAAAAATCCGTCAACACGACCTAGAATAAAGTTTGAATATTTTTAGCTAAGTTTGTTTGTTTAATAAATTGTACGAATTTGTTTCATATTGTCCGGATCATTTGCTTCAATCCTCAAGCGTTTCATGGCGCTTCGATTCTAATGCCTACTTTTGAAGCGGCGTATGAGCTTATCAGGAACACTGTGTCGGTGTTCCCAATAGGTGGGATTTACGATACACCCTTCAGTTTCGAGCACAGGGGCTTGGCGTCCATCGCTCGCGCGTCGCATGTATACAGACTCTATACATATAATGAAAGGGGTGAAACCAGCCAAAAGCCTTATCGTAGAGCAATCCGGTTTTTTGTAATCACTATTATAATCACCGGAACTCGCGCTGAACATCTTTATTGTTAACATTTCTCACTTTGTTATTATTTGTACCATGGTTGTCGAGAACGATCTGAGAAACTTTTCAGTTTTTGCTATCCCAGTCAACTTCCGGTAATGGCCGGGGCTTTTACCTCGATGCTAAAACGCTTCTCAGGTTGCTCTGGACAATGTACATGTACAAATAATGGCTTTGAACGTGAGGCAAGTTATTAATAAAGACGTGGGGCACGAGTTCCATTGATGGTAACAGGGCATAATCATAAATTTTAAACGCTCAATTGTTTTATGATATGGCTTCTGGCTGGGTTAATCCCGTTCGTTGTATAGACTCTGTATCCATGCGACGCGCGAGCAACGAACGACAAGCCCCTGTGTTTCGAGTTACGCGTCTTTTGTACTTAGAGCAAGCAGTGTGTCCAAATGTATTAAAAGGCCCTTCCTCTCTTTTCAGCATTTGGCCGCCTTTGAGGAACGCCATCTGGCCAAGGCTCGCAAGATCCGAGACACCAACCCCAGTGACTGCACCTGCCCACCAGGTAGGAACTCTTTTAAACTCATTTCAGCCCAACAACATCCAGAAATCAGTTGTTGGCGCACGGAGCCTGAAGTAGCCATAGTGCATTTTTTCCCGCGTCGTTTCCTGTTGCCGCACTTTCATCGTCTAGGCGTCGCAGTCGCTAAAAGAGAGGAGAAAGTTAACGGGTTACCTGTTCTAAGCCTACGTGGGGCCCTGACGGTGGTTAAGATGCTTTAGTTCTGATAATGCTTTGCCTTGGTGCTGCTTCGAAGGCAAAGCATTAGCACTGGTATTAGAAGCCGCAACTACCGCTATGGCTTCGTGTAGGCGAATTTACGAAAGGGGGGGATTTTCAGTTGATGATGGCTTAGCCGGTAAATTCGATGGCTTGAAAATTGGGGGAGGTCATGATGCTTGATCGAACGTAGGCATCTGGCGAAATTTTATTTCAATATCTTACCTACAAATGAAAGGGTTGGCTTTCCTGAGCAACACAGCTTCGCCAAAGGACATGCAGAATCACTGTTACACTAATGTTGCAAACACAACACCATATTTCCGTTGGCAGCGAATACGACATTGAGAGGATGAGTGTTAACAGGAATTTCATTGGTCGACCACATTTGCGTACAAATGGCTTGTAGCTAAAACATCGTGTACAGATACCATCTGCATATTTGACGCTTCCCAACACAGGGACGAAGCCGAGATGTGTAACTATATAGTTGAATTTGGTTCTGATGTTTTGACCTTTCTATCCCCCTCCCCCACCCCCCTACCTCCCCACAAACACGGACCCTTCCTTTTCAGCATCCTCCCCTTTCACAAACTTCACAAACGGTTCTTTACAATAAGGAAAGTTGGGGACCGGTTATTTACTTGTGTTGTAATCCTGACCACTCCAAGCCCATACATTTCTCTTCAGGTTACCGTAAACACGACATGCTCCCCCAATAACTTTTACCTTCCCTCATAAAGTACACCCACTTGCTTCTAAAGGACACGCCACTCGAGCTAAAGACGCTAGTTTACAGTGAATCCCAGACACTATCGAAATTTACTGACATGCTGCTAGAGGATCTTGAACTACAAAAAACAAACTAAAATTAGAAGTAGCGTAAGTAGATGGCTTACTGTACTACGTTATCTCTAATGCAGCGGTTCCCAACCTTTTCGGCAGCATTCCTCCCCGCTGGGATTAGCATGCAATGACGCCCCCCCCCCTAAAAAAAATAACAGTATTTTTTACATATACGATAAGGCAGTGTTGCCAGATGGGTAGAAAAATGCCTGTCGAATTTTGGCCAAAATATCTGCACTTATATAAAAACCATAATTTCGCCATCCTCATACAGTTTAAATTCTTTTGCAATCATATAGCCAAATAAAATGTTCAATATTGATTTTTATAATACGGTGAGGGAGTGCATCGCGCCTCCCTAAGGAGGCCCGCCTCCCCGGTTAGGAAACGTGGCTCTAATGTATGGTTCTCGCTTATGACGTATTTCCAATCTCCCTTTACGTTATTTATAACGATTTGTGTTTATTTATTAGACCTATACCGACCAAAATGACCAATTTTGACTTTCAAATGTACAGTTTTAATCCTTTTTTCAAGAGCTTTCGAAAGGTGTTAATTTTAAGTCGATGGCTCAAGTTCTTCTCAAAGTTTATTTACTGAAAACCAAGAGTAACTCCCAAAATTGCACTAAGAGCAAGACTTTCCAAAACTGAGAATTTTTCGTAACCGTTTTCCTTAGGCTACTCCATCCAGCTGATAAAGCTTAAAGGCGCCTGTTCACCATTTCGATAACATTGCCCATAACCTCAAAGCAGCTTACATGTTCCAGATTTTCCGTCATCCAATAGGCTGTGGGAGTGTTGGTCACGTGGTCTCGTTTTAGTTATGAAAATCGCGGCGCTGCTGCGAATAGTATTGTTCCATTTGTTGTTTACCGCTATTTTCTTTATATTGCTTGAAGATCTTACAGCGCTGCATCTAGGAGCTGAAAAGGTGAAAAGGCGCCTTTAAGGTTGCTTAACTGATATATCTGACACAATGAAATATGTAGTATTGGTATCGAACTCCCAGTAGGTTTACTCCACCAGTATAAAGCAGATAGCATTTGAAAATAAGTCAAATAGTGCACTACTGTATATAACGTGGCGTTTCAGGGGTATTTTATACCGTTATTAAGGGAAACCAACCAGCTGAAGACGTCGTACACAAGCATAAAAACACTAACTAAAGCACTGAACACGAAATAATAGGTATCATTTTAAACTTAGCAATCTTTAAAAACCAAGTTTAAAAATAAAGTGAACCTAAGCAATAGTGATAAAACAACCAGTGACGGCAAGTCTACCTTCCCGTTGGGAGTGCACTTCCGGTCTGCACTTGGCAGAAAAGTGGGCATCTTGCTCGGTCTCCTATTGAGATTGCTGTTTTATCCAATACAGACGTCCACTTTATTTATAAATTTGGTTTTAAAGATTGCTTGCCATCAACCTTTTAATTTTATTTAGTGATTTTACGTACGAAGCACTGAGCTGAAAACAATGTTCCAGTAACAACAACAATAAACAAACAAACAAACAACAACAAAAAACGGCGCCCAACACTCTCAAAAGCCATTCTTGGTCGGTGGCGTAAATAGTGGGGAGGGGGGAGGGAGCAAAGGGGCGATTCTCCCCCTCTGTAAGATTTTGAAGGCTTATTCGGCACATTGGCGACTTTTTGCGTAGCTGAACCTCGAGGAAACCTTGACTATCCTGGAGACGCATTTTATTTATAAAAAATAAGTATCTAGTAGAAAAACTGAAAGATTTACATTACACATTTTTTACGCGTAGGCTATAATGCAGTCAGCAAAACTGATTTTATAAAAATGTTTCCAGCGGCACTTTACAAGGCTAGAAAATAGCAAAAATGCGTCAGCTTCAGGGCCCCGGACCCCGCTGTGGGAGCTCACAGTGCTCCCTCAGAGCCCCTAGCTTATGTTGGTTTCTCCCTGCACACCATTCGGCTAAATGGTTAGTGTTTCCCCCCTCAGTACAAAACAATAGTTACGCCGCTGTTCTTGGTTGTGCTAATCAGGCCACGTCAAGATCTCGTCAAGGCCATGTCAAGATCTCATCAGCTCGTAGTGTATTTCAGAATACAAGACCTGTCCACGGAAGGGCTAACAGATTGGCCGTTGGGCCGCGCCAGTCCCAAATTCATAGCGCCACCTACATCAGGGTCCATTCGTCAGCACGTCTGTGTCCACTGGCACGTCATGCCTTTGGCGCCTTGTTAACGACAGTCACGTGCAGGGACGGACGCCGGACGATTTATCGACAATAAACAGATTAAGTTAATGGCGGTATTGGCTGAACGTTTTTGTTTTTTTCCCCCTTTTTTAGTTGTGTTTATTTTTTATTTTATTTTTTGGAACACTCGAGCAATAATCCGAGTGAACGACAAACTTCGTGACTTGAATGAATGGACTGATGAATATTATGTAACGTAAAACCGATGAATGACTCAGCTTTTAGCTGCCTTGAGCTGCCTTCAGTCTCCAACATAATTCGGAAAAGAGAGAAAGAGAGAGCTACGTGACGTCATCGAGGTGAAGCGCCCTCTTCGATCGGGACAATCGGGCGCCGTTGGGACTAAACGCAGAAAATGGAAGGAAGGACCACACCACACCCGACCACGAATGTCGTAAAAAACCCACATTCGATGCAAATTAAAGGTGGAGATAAGCTATAAATGTGGTCATTCGCGGAACAACAATACTTGGGTTTTATTACGATGAGTTGACAAACCAGACATTAATAAACTTTAGGGTTATACTTATACGTCAGTCAGCGCCGATGTATCGCTGTTGGGTGGAGGAAGGGTTGTTCGTCAACACCAGCCCTAATAGAGAGCAAGTAGCAGAATTAAGCGTTAAGATAGTGCGACGTCACAACAGTGTCGTAGCTAGGTCCTCGTGGGCCCCGTTGCAACGAGCTCCTAGTCCCTCGCCCCTACCCCACCCTAAAAATATGCTACATTTATCTCAAAGTGTGATTGGCAAATTATAAATTTCTTACACAAATAAATTATACCCTAAACTTGGATTCATCGAAGTTTTATTTTTATATTTCGTAGACATTTATAGTTTTCAGTCAAAATGTAACAGTTAACAATGGCGTAGTAACAACGACTTCCTAAATTTTGATAAAAATGGTAACAAGAAAAAAAAATCAGGCACCCCTGTTGCAAAAGTATGAACTGGAATAAAATAATATGAGAAGGACATACCTTCTCACTATATTCGAGCACCCTGCATGAAAAGGTTTTGCAACATTTATATAGGTTAAGAGTGAATGTAGCAAATCTGTTTCCACGAGTTGAAAAATAGGAACATGAATATCATGGCAACATGCTTCTGAAGTAATGTTGCGAAACTGCGTCGTACAGGAAAGCCAACCGGAAGGAATGTACCTTTAATTGAGTTCAGAATAAAAAACGGTGATAAGTAATACAACAACAAAGAACGGATCAAGACACGCGCTAGCGTGTCGCCGCCAAGTTGTTGTTTCATTGTTGTAGTAGTGTTGTTGTAGCATGAAGGCGGCAAGCGTAAGCATGTGTCTGTATCTGAAGCAAAAGTTTTATAGACTACAACGAGTAGTTGGATAAAATACTTTGCATGCGACAAAACGGTTGTAAATCTGTTGGACAATCAGGCATTACGTCCGTGTAATGTAGGGCAACGGTTTTGGTTCTTCGGACGACTCTTTCCAGGAAAAAATAGCGACCAAAGTTCGTTGATAATGTGTTGGCTAGCTAACTAGCTAGCTACTAGTGGCCCGGAAGTCGTGTTAATTTCCATAGACTTTAAGAAGCCGATTGTGAACGACTCAGAAGACCCTTTGAAATGAAAGTTGCTGTGAGAATAGGGCGACATTAATTCTACATATCTTTGGTGGTTTGGGAATGGAGGGTCTTTGGGTTAGTGAACTAACTGGCGCCTTGGGAGACTAAGGATTTTTAAAGTATTGTTCGTAACCCTAAAAATATTGTTCGGTATTGTTAAAAGCATTGTATCGATCGCGTATCTCGTGTATTTGTAGGTGCATGTTAAGCGCTGGCCGGTTTACCGGAAATGACGTACTGTAATGCCACATATCGGCATAGCATAACTCCTCCATACTAACTAGTAAGTTGAATTGTTATTGCTAAAGAAAATTTGCCATATCCGTAAACGAACAGTCACAAACAACCAACATGAGAATTATTTATCTGAAATGTATTAGAATTAATACTTGGCTCCCTTTTGTGAGTAATTAGTTATTTTTAGTTTGCATTAAAGGAAATTATTCCACTAGAAAATAAAATGTTTAGAAACCAACAATCATAAAACTACTTATACCACAACAACTGATACCTAAACAAGAATCACTGCTGAAAATAACCAAGTGTAAAGCTTCAATAAAACCTGGCAACCAAAAATGACCACCAAACCACCAAATGACCAGCTGTTACGGCATATATCTGGCTTGCGTAACTCCGCCATACTAAATATAAGTTTCATTGTTATTGGAAAATAACAAAATCCGTCAGACCAAACAACAAACAACATTAGAAAATAAAAATCAACTCGTTTGATGCTTAATGTAAGGTTGAACTGATCCGAAGACAAAACAACAAAGGAACACAAATAAACTGTCCTGTAAGGTTTCGTATACTGCAGTGTTGTTGTACTGTTTAGCCCACGTGAAACCTTACTGCTGTATAGTTAAATATTTTTACAATTTTATGTGAAATGTGCAATTTCCGTAGAATTAATACTTGGCTCCTTTCTGAGAGTAATTAGTTGTTCCTAGTTTGCTTTTAAAGAAAGTATTTGACTTACAAAATCCAAACTCCACAAAATCATAAAATAAAATCAGTTACCCCAAATCACTGATATCTACGCAAAAGTCAACACCGAAAATGTAAAGTCCAGAAGTAAAGCGTCAGCAAGGTTACAACCCAAAAATGTAAAGAACCCAGAACATCATAAATAACAAAAAAAATCACGTTAGACGCAGCTACCAAAAGTCCTGATATCTAAACCAATTGTAACAGTAATTGTTATCTCATCCGGTTCTCAAATAAGTAGGGTCGTCAGTTTATCACTTTCCATAATCTAAACCAAAAACAATTGTAAGCAAAAAAACCGGCCAAGTTTCAGCCATTGAACGTCCGTGATATCAAAAACGAGCCAAGTTTCCACTCATCAGACATACAACGCAACTTTAAAACTTGGCATATTGCAAGCCTTTCGTTTGGAAAACCCAAGATGCACAACCAGCATCGAAATAACCGCTAGCTCATTGTTGTTGTTCTTGTTGCTGTTTCATTATTGTTTTGCGCGCACAAAGCGAAATAACAACATCAAAGTTGAAACGATCAATCGGTCACTCTGACGATCAATCTGCTCTCGGTTAAGAAAAACTGTTTACGAACTGCAAAACTCAGTAGCAAATCGCGGAAGTTCCGATTTTCGTAAGTCAGGGAGGATTCACAAATACTCCGTTATACGCCACACTAAAAGCTATAGTTTACAGTACAGCACGCTAGTCTGCAGTAGTTCAACAAAACGCCACCATCTCAGTTGTAAAACTATATTGTAAATTGGTTTAAACAAAAGATATTGTAACAAAAAATCTTTAACATTATTTCGATAAAATTCACTGTAGCCTATATTCGAAAAAAATAAGATATAGCCGAACTATTCAAATAAAAAAAATGGCTTGCAATGCGCCAAGTTTTAAAGTTGCGATGTGTGTCTGATGAGTGGAAACTTGGCTCTTTTTTGATATCACAAATGTTCAATGGCTGAAACGGCGGGTAAATTTTTTGCTTACAATTTATTGTTTTTGGTTTAGATTATGTAAACAGTGATAAACCGGCGACCGTACTAACTTGAGAACCGGACGAGATAACGATTATTGTTATCATTACTGTTACAATTGTTGTCGAATTACTTATCACCGTTTTTTATTCTGAACTCAATTAAAGGTACATTCCTCCCGGTTGGCTTTCCTGTACGACTCAGTTTAGCAACATTACTTCAGAAGCTGTTGCCATGATATTCATGTTCCTATTTTTCCATGCGGTGTACGTCATTTCTAATGGACTACATTTTAATTGCGAGTTGGAAGATACTGACTGGTAAACCGTTTAAGAAGGGCAACCCGTCTAGCCCGTCAAGGTAACTCCTGTCAGGATCTTGTACAAGATATTGCATCTTACGGAATCTTACAGGATCGTGACTGTAAGGGCCCTCGTCTAAGGATGGCACCCACCCTCGTGCGCCCGCCGGCATAATTATCCCCGTCGGTGGCTTCCATTACTCGAATCGCAGAAGAGCTACTCTCCAAGTATTTATCACGAGGCATTGCTGTCGCTACTAATGATGACGATAGTACTCGCTCA
The DNA here is from genome assembly GCA_023313725.1 of Lithobius niger. NCBI lineage: Eukaryota > Metazoa > Arthropoda > Chilopoda > Lithobiomorpha > Lithobiidae > Lithobius > Lithobius niger. Next base: position 12,327 of record JAHWFP010163576.1, read on the forward strand.
CTTACGTTATCAGTAATGTAGATAATTTTTGAGTCAATAAACACCGTGTGAGCATAAGCCAATTTTAGTTTTAGGTCAAATATAAAGTGTAAACCTATGTGTTACCAACATTATTTTTTAAAACAACGGAAGAATATGTATGAGACGGATATCGGGTGGGGGCTTAGGTTCTATGATTTTTTTTTTAAATAACTAGTGTCTAGTGACATATATTAAAAAAAAAAAACCTGAATAACCGGCAAATTAAGTGCACACAAACATTACATTTTTCAAACACAAACTGCGTTCACTTTCGGACATAACCAGTAAGTAAAAACAGTCCTTGTTCCCTGGAATTGGAGTTCAAATTATAGTTCGTTGCGTTCGAGTGAACTGTAATCCGTTCTTATTCGTGTACCTTTACAGCTGTGAGTATGGGATAGGAGCTCTAATGCTTTTTTCTAAAAGGCGAAGCCGTTTTTTGTTCATTTATAACGCTGCCAATTCGCACTTACTGTGTGATGATTCTGTGCAGTGGCGGGGCTAAAGGCAGGCCAGGGTGGGCCATGACCTCCTCCCCTCAATATTTCACTCCTCCCCGCCCCCAACCCCGACCGTAACACTCAGTTCGTCACCCGAAAATAAAACAATAAAAATAAACTTGCACGCTAAACTTGAAATCTTATGAATAAACTGCTTTTTTATTTTCTTATTTTATTTTATTTTACTTTATTTTTTAGTTATTTCAGAATACAATTATCTAATAATAAATAAAAATTTTTGTAGCAACTTTGCAATATAGGCTACATGTAGCCCGATTTATTTTGTGAGTTTATGGGGCGTAGTTTACAAAGAAAAAAAATTGTACTGCTTTGAAGCTTATGAAACGTTCAGGTTAAATTAAACGCGTAATAAAAGTGCCTAATAAGGCTCCCTTGATCAAAAGTCCTTGGCCCAATCTGTTTCCAGATGTGTCCTATGTCGGCCAACCAACCAATTCAGTCCTGACGCCGTCACTGATTGTGTGGTGAAAAGACTTTTCAGTATACCGTTAAAGGTACATGCATCCATGTTGGCTAAGTTCTTGTATATGACTCTGTTTTGCGACATTAGTTCAAACGTATGTAAATGTTGTCAACACAGTCTTTTTTTTGTTTTTTCTTTCTTGCGAGATGATTTCGCGACATTAACTCTAACCTGTGTAAATGTTTCAAGCGCTAGTCTCAACGGGTCGCACGACATATACCGGAAGGATTTATGTCCCTTTAAGCTCTGATCATCCAACTTTGATGGACAAGAAGTACCGAGTTACCCTAAAGCCTTCAAGGAGACATTTCGTTTTACATTGCAGAAAGAGTTGGAAACATTAAAAGATAAGTTACGATACTTTTACCTTAGACGGAGGCAGTACCACTTGTGTAATGGTATTTTTAATTTTTTGGTTAGTGTAGACGAAATTGAATTTGGGCATCGTTGATATACGCCGGGAGGTTGTAAACGGATATATTAGGAACGTTTGCTGTTGGACACAGTGCCCAACTATGGCCATCAACTTTCCGGCCCGACCTATAACAATATTATGCCACGCGCCATGGCTGTTTGCTGTGACGTGCATATCACGTGACTGGGCTAGTCCAATCAGACGGCCAAACAGCCGTTGTTCTCGTTCGTCATTGGCTAACTCATGGTGACGTCACGGCAAACGGCCATTGCGCATGGTTTGGGGGGGGGGGGAGGGTAGACAAAATGGCCGTCACGAGTGGTCAATTTCATTTCTTTTGAGGTCTTATCCGGAATTGGCCAAGCAAATCGCATCGGCGAATTTTTGTACGGTCATTCCCACCATCTATCTACTGCCAAATAGCGGCAACTGACTAAAAGCTTAGTAATTCACTAACTTAATCGCAAATCACCCGGAAAATAGCTTACACGTACAAATCAATACATTTCCGTATTTTTGCGACAAAGCTATTAAATTTCTCGACTGCACTAGCTTTTAAATAAATAGCGACATGTTCGTTTGTCCAGAAAGTGTTTCAAGGAAGGCTGCATTTTTGTACGGAAGGTGTCGCCCTCGGATGACAGAAAGTGGCAACAGGACAAATCAATCGCATCAGCGGCGCTTTTGGCGGCCATATTGTCCAACCTTGTCGCGTATGCTATTTTTCATCCTAGGTACTGTCGTAGAGTCCTGGCCCAACTTGACGAATTTGTGTAATACAAAATGCGTGCACACTAAAATGAAGAAACTGTAAGTCCAGTCTTTCCTCATTCCTTCACTGGCATTCTGGCATTTTGCCAGTGGGAGATTAGGCACATCGATGAAACCGTTATGGCAATGATGTGGGAACGGATGGGTTTGCCCGTTTGAATCTGGGTCACACTTGCTAAAGAACTTTGAGGCCGAACATTTGGTTAAACTAAAATTGTTGTGACATCGTGAGTTTATATTTCTACTTTTATCCTCGCTGTGTGTCTTATTTTCATGTGATGGTAGCTCAGTTAGCTCCTTGTTTCGTGCCACATATCCTCTCCCAATCCTTGCTACTCCAATTTAACTGATACCTTGCTGAGTGTCAGTTGAACTTGATTGATCGTGCTTGGAGCCAAAAACTTGGTGGCAGCCATTTTTGCTCTTGACAGCAGTTCAATTAGACCCATTGTAGTGTCACACTCCTTTCTCTTTACCACCCCTTTCTCCGCCCCCCTCCGTCTGAGCTTGTACGCAAAAAGAGTGACCACAAAGTCGGGTTCGAGTCGCCCCCGATTGTTGGTAATTTCTCTCACCTTGGTGTGACTTTGGCCAACAAACCCGTGAAGGCCAATACAAAACCCGCCGGCCCTTGCTAATTGAAGTTAGGAGGTGTAAGGAATACAATTACTGCATTCCTCGGTGCCAATGGCCATTGTCCATTCTTCAAGTCGTTGACCCGTCGGCCATTAAGGTACTACTAAATGGTGAAAAGATAGATTTCCCTGTGAGGGTTGTTAATTCAATGGCCAATTTAAGTGCCTTTCCAGTCTTTTTTTTTTTAAAGCGTCCTCAACACAAAAAGGACCCCTTCTCCCTTCCTCCAAAGACTCGACGTAAAAGTTTGCAAAAAGAGTTGAAATCAGGCATTTCTTGCTACTGAAAAAATTCTGATTTAACTCTTCAAAAGCACAAAACTGTTGAAACTGAGTTGTTGTAGGCTCCAAGGGTCTTAAAGCAACTCCCTCACCCCAGAGTCCTTAGCACGTGGCGAACTGGCTTATGGCGGCTTCCTGGCGTTCATACTGTTTTCCCGTTCCTCCAATCATCCGCATCCAAAGGAGTGTATGCAATACACTTTAATTACTCGTTTAGTATTCAGCATAGTTTATATAAACGCCCATTGTGACATATAGGACTGCAGTGGAGCCCAGTGTCGGCCACGTCATCGTTTTGCGTCTAGATGACCGCAAAGGCCTTCATAGCCTTCAGTCGTCGAATGCTACGACGGGCGTAAATCTTTGTTAGTCTGCAAGAAAGTTTTTACGCCTGCTATTTCTTGAAAACGTACAAAGCGGGGATATAAGACGGCTATCCATACCACAGAAGCCTAAAAAACGCAAAAATCGGGGATATAAGACGGCTATCCATACGACAGAAGCCTAAAAACGCAAAAAGAGCGAGAGTGAGCAAGCTGCTAATTAGCAAGCCCATGTGTTTTGGGCCAAATAGCCTATAAAAGACAATTGCGGGGCGAGCGATTCAATAGAGATGCCATCAAGTCGTTGGCTGGTGTTGTCGAAGGCCACGGGCGGTCCCAAACGACGCAGCTTCCCAAGGACGAAGCGCACTTTTACAAAGATTGTGATAGGCGAGGGATTTTGATAGCTCACCCCAGGATACTTCTCTATCACTTCACACCCTGCAGGGAGGGCGACGATTGTGACGCCTCTTTGCGAAAAATGGCTGCCACCACTGCCAAGATGTTGACTTCTCAAAAGCCCTAAGGTTGAGGTCCTTTAAGTAGCAAATAGTCGAAGGACCACTTCAACGGATAAAGCATTAGTTTATTTATTTATTTATTTTATATATTTACCTTCGGTTTTACGCAGCTCACCCTAAAGCACGTTTTCGTGCGTGGTGGGGATATTAATTCACTCAATAATTCAGAAACTGCGCAATGGCTGACGTATTATGAAACTCACTTTTCAGCAAAGTAAAAAAAGCTCCGTTACATGCAGTGCAGTGCCAAGCCACCAATCTAATTCTCCAAAACCACCAATCTAATTCATTAAAACCACCAATCTAATTCACCAAAACCACTAATCTAATTCACCAAAATCTGAGCATAACGCCGCAAACCGTTTGTCTCAAACTTACACGTTCCTGAGATACCCCTCTTTGAATGTCATTGTCTATTTCTAGTCGCCATTTTGGCGAGTAAGGTTGAATGCCAAGTCACCAACTTTCGATTTCCATTCACCAAATTTCGAGTGGCTAACACATTGGAAAGGGTTAATTCATCCCTGGCGGTAGTAGTACACAGCCCGGCAAAACTATATGATGATGATGATGATGATGATGATGATGATGATGATGATGATGATGATGGTTTCCCCTTTAAAGCGGGGCTTACAGTACACGATACGTGAATGCAAACCGCCAAAAACACAACTCTTCTCTCCCTTCATCCCGCAAGCAGTCTTTTTGTCCCTTCAATTATTTGCCCTCCAGCCTGGTATCCCATCAGAATTGCAAAAACCAAGCATCCAATGCATCCCTTCCTGTTCGTCCAATTCATCTAATTCAAGTTTCTCCCTCAAGTCCCTCAACCCTTCACACTCCATCAGAATGTGACGTAGTTTTCCTTCTGCTTCCCCGCAAATGCCACACGTGATGTCCAGATTTTCGTATTTTAATGTCAAATTTCAATTTCAATGTCAATGTCAATGTCAAAATTTCATATTTCAATGTCAGATTTCAATTTCAACGTCAAACAATGTCAGTGTCCAAATTTTCATATTTCTATGTCCAAATACTATGTTCGAGATATTAGTAGCCCACAACTACCGCCAGGGCCCCACTTAAGCTTAGAAGAAGTAACAGCCGATATCTAGTTAATTTTCTAATCTATAGCTTAATAATATCCAGCCATCAAAGCTCGATTACAACTTAATTCGTCGCCCTGTAAAGATGCTTCTGAATAGGTGCTCTGCGAAAACCTCTTGAGGGTGGCGAGAATCTTGGCGCTCACTACCAGGCGTGATCAACTCTTTTTTTTTAATGGTCCCTTAAACCGCCTGGAACCATTGTACTGTTTTATTGAAGAGATAACTCACTCCGTTGTCATGTAAACTGAGACACATGACCATCGAAGTAAATACGAGCTCGCATGTCATCTAGGAAGAGGTGTAGGTGGTTTCGTCGTTCGCTTATCTTTTACGCACCGTAGATAGGTCCTTTATACTCGTTTTAGAACATGATCCCAATGGACACCCAATCTGACCCCCAATATTGTGTTCGTCTGAATTAAGCGTCCAGCGGAACTACTAAAAATTTGATAGTGAATGTGCCGTTGTTGTTGCATTAGTTTGATGGGTAAAAGTAACCGATAAATGCAATGTTGGAAATGCCTGCAGGGTGATGCGCAACTCCACGGTTTGTGACACAAGCTGGATTACTAATCACGCAGGATTGCTTCACACACTTTCAACCAAAATCATCGCTTCTGGACAAAATAATCAAAATTTGCTCTGCAGTCTGCAACTTTAGTCTTGCGTATTTCGATATTCTTCGTTAACTGTTACTAGTGGGTATTAACAACGAATTAAAAAAAAAACTAATAAAAGCTATGCAACAAAGCTATGCTGCTAGTATTTTGTGGTTTATTTAGTTTGTTTTTTTCGTTCACTTTTTTCTTAAGAGAAACGAACTGCAGTAAGTGAAGCAAATGTAGTTGAGGAAAATTGGAAATTAGCCAACAGCGAAAATCATATACTAGAAATAACGTAGTTCTGTAAGCCACCTTTATGCATTTACGTTTCGTTGGAGTGGCATGACCCGGATTCCAACCGGCTACCCAGTTCACCCCCAGATCATGCTTGCATAGCGCCGTAATCGCTATGGCCACATCCTCCACTGGCATAAAGATAACTCACTGAACCCGTTATTAAGGTCACAACCGTGACCAGGGCTCCAGTCGACCGAAATTCACTCGGCCATAGACAATGGAGAGGGAACCCAAATCATTCACTCACAAGGCTCAATAAAGGAGAAATAAATTATGATTTTCGCTGTTGGCTAATTTCCACTTTTCCTTAATATTATTTCCAGCGATTTATGTCTATTTATTTAAATGTAGTTGCACGCAGTCCCCGGGCACTACGACGGGATTATTTACTTGTCTCGTCTTTTTAAAAATTGACCCTCGTTGATCTCGGTTAAGACCATTACATCTGCTTCAAATCCCGCTTCAAAATCTGCTTTAACCCGGCGCAGTTTGAGCTAAAAGCTTTTCCCACCACGACAAA